>JAVKOQ010000621.1:0-23378 GCA_031835245.1 Balamuthia mandrillaris
GTTCTGCCTGGGTCTCAGCAGCCATTTTGTTGATCTTGGCTTTGAGCTCCGGTAGACAGTCCTTGATGTGGTTCATAAGGATTTTGTTTAGAGTTTTGGCCAAGTAGGGGGTACCACATCGAGCAGCCAAGTTTCTGTATTTGGGATGGGTGGCGAAGAAGTCCGCCTCTGCTTTCAAGGCCTGACGGATGCTCTTTTTCTTGATAATATCCTGTTGGCTACGGTTTATCACTCCGATGTAGCCCAAACGCAATGGAATGACTTGGCCTTGCAGCACGTCCGCAGCATCAGTTCCCTTGTCCATCAAATCAATCTTTGTGATGACTCCGATTGTGCGGTTGCCTGTTGGGGAGAGAGGAAAGGGAGGGGGAGAGAGAGAGAGAGAGGTGTCACAAAAGTTGGCCAAATTCAAGAAACGAATTGGGGTAGAACTCACCCTCAGGGTCAACATCCCGAGCAAGCTTCAAGGCATCGGAATTCGAAAGATCAGTATTGGCGGCCGTAACAGCCAAAATGATAGCGTTCGGCTTGGTAATATATTTCAACACCATTTCCCTAATCTGTGCTTCAATGTCGGTTGGTTGATCTCCTACAGGGACCTGGTTGTGTGAACGGGTGTAAATAATATCACTCAGCAAGTTAAAAACATTTTTTAACAAAAGTACAAACCCTTGTGATACCCGGCAAGTCGACAAGAGTAAGGTTCAAGACATGTGGCGAGTAGATTTTGAGGTTGATTGGGTTATGCGAAATGCCCTTGTTTTTGCCGGAAAGACGGTCCGTTTCTTTCTGAATCTCCTCCCTTATGGCATCAAAGTCATAAAAGAGCTCGTTTGGTTTGTGCAAGAACTCTCCCCACTCTTTGAAACGATCTTTGGTTGTGTTTATGTGTTGGTTTAACCGTCAGCAAGCTGGTTGCTTTCTTGCAGTGTAGCATAGAAAGGAGAAAAAAGTGCTGTACCTTCGTCATCGCCTTCTTTGCCGTTGCTGCTGCCAGCGCTCGAGTTGGAGGGAAGATTGATGAGTTGGAGGACCAAGGGGCGCCGAGTCACGATGCCCATGCCTCGCGGCAAAAAGTCCCTGCCCACCACATTTTCCAAGACGGAGCTTTTGCCGCTGGATTGACTGCCAACCACCACGATTTGAGGAAGATCAAAAGACTCCATGCCAATGGCGTTGAAGACATCTTGAAGCTTGTTGATGATTGGGATGAGTTGTTCCATTTTTTTTTTTGAGGGGGGGTGTTTGTGGAATGCTTCTGTCGAATAATTTCTCCTGGTGTAGGGTTTTTTTTTTTTTTTTTTTGCTGAGCGTGCAGGTGTGAACCACCAAGGTCAATACTCAGTGTAGTGACTGGTGTTTGTTGCACACAAAATTACTGCAAAAAAGAAAGACAGAGAGAGAAACAACAATCAAAAAAAAAAAAAAAACAGGGGAAGTCAGCCCAACTTTTCTGCAGCACTGCCCCTACCGCCACCGCCACCCCTTTTTTAATGTTGCTTTGCTTTTTTTTTTTTGCCAACTTCTCTCATTTTTTTTTTGTTCCCAGCATTTCGATTTTAATATCTTGCTTCGTGACGACACGAACATTGCGTACGTCAGCATTATTGTCGACGGTCATTTGGGTGGTGTTGCGGTGACAGACGAGATCTCACAGCGTGCGTGCTCGACGGCAAGGAGGAACCGATTTGTTGTTGTTGTTGTTGTTGTTGTTGTTGTTGTTGCTTGTATTGTGTGGAAGGGGTGGGTGGGCGAGCCTTTTCACCACCTCATTGGCTGGTTAATCTGGTGGCGCGTCTGTATGCATGAGCAGCAACGCGCGCACACAAACCTGCCCTAAAGCTAAGGAAAACACACCAAAATCTCTTCCATCAACTTAGGAGCGCAGTATACTACTGCAGAGAGGAACCACACGCGCGAGCCCGCTCGCTGTGAAGCTTGCATACAGACATTTGCCTCGGTTTTCGTGCCACTGGCTGGGACATCAGACCCGCTTTTACTTGAATTTTCGTTTTTGGCAGCAACAATAATGGAAACGGATCGGCGGCCGTGCGACACTACTTCCCCCTCTCTACCTCAAGAGCTGTCACCGTCTTCCTCTTCCACCCAGTCAACCACACCGAACGCTATGCAGGGAGAACAACCGACGGCCTCTCTCCTGGGTGCCGCTTCTGCTACGTCGTCAGCCTCCTCTCCCTCTCTTGCCTCTGCCTCCTCTACTTTTCTTCCCAAAGCACCAAAAGCAAATCTGTTGCGGTGGTGCCATAAACGGAAGGCAGAGCTGCTGCAGTGCTGCGACGAGGCCAAACGAACGCAGCACGGGGGCTGGCTGGCGGACCTCAGCTTCCAGCTGGACCTTCTGAGCCTACGCTACGAGGATTTGGGAGAAGGGGCAGATGCCCTTGACCTCTGTCAGCTCGTTTTGGCTCTGCGGAAGGAGGTATACGGGAAGCACCACCTCCAAGTTGCCAAGAGCATGGAACGAATCAGTCGCCTAAGGCAGACGTTAGCCTGTGGTGCTGGTGCTGAGGCTAATGGGACTCACGAAAACGCAAATAGGAAGGAAAACGACAAAGAAGAAAAAGCAGAAGAACATGCGAAAGCAAAAGAAGCAAGGGACGAGGTTGAGGAGAATAACGACGAGTCAGATCCTTACCTCAACGCAGCTATGGCTATTCGGATGAAGCTGTTTGGTAGTGGCAGTGCAGGAGGAAGTGGCTCTGCGGAAGAAAGCAAGGATGTGGAAGACAAAACACAGCACCGACTTCTGTCACTGCAACCTAAGATGCAGTATAACATCGTATCACACCAGGAAGATCCCACCAAGCTTGGCAATTGCTTGAACGTGCTTCCTTATGGCAGTAATCATGTTGCGGTACTAGAGTTTGGTGTCAAGAGAAAGAAGGCCCTGCTAAGACGCGCAAGAGGAGGCAAAAGTGGCGGCAAGGCGAAGCTATCCTCTCGGCTTCGCAGCTTGAAAGTGGCAGATAGAGAAATGAGCAATGGCCTCTCCTCTTCTCGCAACCAGGCTCAGGAATCAATCTCTACTGCCACTACTGAAGCGACTCCAAAGAGCAATGGCGGCAAAGAGAGAAAAGCAAAACGTAGGAACCCCAAATGTGGCAAAGTAGACGAAAAGGAAAACAACATAGAGGAAGAGGATGACATTCTTCTGCGACCGAACGCACCGCCTTCGCCTCGCTTAGGAGCAACTGATCGCAGTGGTTCGAAGAGGAAATCGCCAGTTCTAACATCCACAGCAACATCCAAAGAGATCAGCTCCTCTGACCCACTAAAGCAACCACACCCAACCAAGAAACAGAAAACTGTTCCTATACCCAGCGAAACTCCCATTCCCAGTAGAAGAAGTGGCAGAGTGAGGCGGGTCAGTGCAATCCTAGCGACACCTGAGATGCAAACGGACTTTTCCAGGGCTTCTGCGAGAGAGGAAAAGAAAGAAAAAGCCGTTAACAACAAAAAACAGAAAGAAGAGAAGAACGTACCAAAAAGCCGAACAAGCAGTGCATCGAAGAATTCCGGAAAAATACACAGCGCCAACAACATGGACACAAAAGCCAAGGGCAATGCTATCACTAAAACCAACGCTAAAACCAAACTCACTGTCAAGTCCAAAGACAAAGACAAAGACAAGGCCAAGGCCAAGGACAAAACTAAATCCAAGGGGAAGACAGGTCCTACCAACACCAAACTCAAAAACAAGAGAAAAATACAGCTACCAATCAAGAAACGGGTCATCCCTAAAACTCCCAAGAGCAAGTACAAAGCGAAGCGAAAGAAGGAAATGGAAGAGGAGGCTGAAGAAGGAAAAGAGCAAGAAGAAGAGGAAGAGACTCCTTCCATGCTACCAGTAGAAGAGATTGTGTGTGAAGGCTGCGGATCTGGGGAGCATGACGAAGAACTCGTGTTGTGCGACAAATGTAATGGAGGATGGCACCTATGGTGCATGTCCATCCCGCTCACTGTCATTCCAGAGGGAGACTGGTTCTGCCACAAGTGTGACACCGACAAAACGCCCACCGAAAACAATAACAACGCCAATGTCACCCCAGAGGAACCAACTCCCCAGACCGTAAAACGGAAAACCAAACGAAAGGGAGGCAATCGCTGGCGCCCTAAACGAAAGCGAAAAGTTGCTTCTGACTCTCCCCTTGCCCCCTCCTCTCCATTCCCCCTAACAACCGACCAAACTACTGAAACAGAACCACCTACCAACACCACCGAAACTACCTCCACCACCCCTCAAAATCAGCAACCGCTGCCTCCTCATGAAGGGAAAGACACTGCTATCCTTGACACTGCCATAATTCCCTCCTCGCCAACTGCCGCTGCCACCGCAGGAGCAGAAGAGCAACAATGCAACTCCACTACCACTACTACCAATATCATTGCTGGTGCTGGTGCCTCTGTAGCCACTCACATGACAATTGCCGGCACTGTTGATACGAACACGGACACCACAGCACTCTCTTTGTCGCCATCTACACAAACCTCAACAGCCTCTTCGTCTTCGCCCTCCCAAGTCACACAATCGTCAGCGTCACGCACCTCCCCTTCCTCCTTCTTTGCAGCTACCACAGCGGCAGCTGCTACGGCGCTAGCCTCCTTCTCCTCCTTCTCTTTCTCTTCGCCTTCTCCATCTTCTGTTGATACCTCCGCCGAGGATACTGCTCATGCTGGCGAGCGCTTAGAAGCGGCAGAGCAGTAACGGCTCCTTAACCTGTCGACCTCAGTTTCCTCCTCTGTTGTACATTTATAACGACCGTTTAATAGTGGAACAAGTTTGTTTGCTAGAAAGCATTGTCTCCCATTCTGCCTCTCTGCCTCTCTGCCTCTCTGCCTCTCTCTTGCAGGCGAGAGTTCGTAGGTCGACAGAAAATCAAGAAAGAAAAGAAGAAAGAAGTTGCGGACTCCAGCAGCTGGAGCTGCCGAAGAGAACATGGCTACCACTACCACTCCTCAAAAGAATGTTGAACAAAGGTTGGCGTACGAGAGCCTTGAGGCTGTCCAATGGAACTTTGGAGGCAGCAGCAGTGGTGGAGGAGGAGAAGCGGTAGAGGAAGGAGGAAGTTACGCGTTGAACCGTTCGGGCGGTGCAGGGAGTGGCACGCGCGTGCAGTACTCCTGCATGGACGCCTCTGCGGATTACCTCATTTTCGGCACCAACACAGGCACACTCTACGTCTTTGAGCGAGTCACGCTGCGGTTCCTCAAGCTGCTTTCCTCGTTGGACATACGGGCGCCCATCTCGCAGGTGCGCATAAGTCCCAGCCAAACTCTCTTTGCCATCGCCACCGGCTCTCTTGTTTACATCGTCAAACCGAACCTCAATCGAGAACGACGACGAGACAAGGACAAAGTTTACGCCAGGATAAGCGCTCACTTGGACAGCAGCTCCTCCTCCAGCTCTTTATCTTCCTCCGGTGGTTCTGCCATTCCTTCCTCCGCTTCAGCAGGCGCACCGCTCGTAACGTGCCTGCTGTGGTCCAAGAGCGAAGGCCTCTTCTCCGGTGACTCGAATGGCGTTATACTGCTGACTCGCTTCCAGAAGGGCAAGCCCGCCTTCTCCGAATTTGTGTTCAAGGCCGACTCTGCCATTGTACAAATGGACTACTGTCCTCACCTTCCGTTGTTGCTTCCTTCGGCTGCGCAACAACAGCCGCAAGAGGAAGCGGCAGGAAACCCCAAGCCGTCTCTATTGGTGTCCACGCTAACGCGGTGCTTGCTGCTTGCTCTTCATAGAGCGATAGGTGCGTCTCCACAACAGTCACGACCATTGCACGGCACACAGAGCCTGCAGATAGGCAAAAAGCTGCGCAACGGCGTCTATGGGGCTTGTTTCTTGCAATCTTCTTCTTCATTCGCTTCCATTCCTCCTTCTGCTGCTCTGAGTGCCATAGCCACCCGGCCTGGCAAACGGTTGTGGGTTGTGGAGAGCCAGAGCGCACGCGTTCTCAAAACTCTTAACTTCAAGGCCTCCATAGCCAGCATTCCTCCCTCTACTTTCCACACAGCTGACTCAGCCTCTTCCATCCAACCATCCCCTGCTCTCTCTGCGGTTGTATTCTCTAAAGTGGTCCCTCTTCGTAGTGCTGCTACTATAGGAGAGGAATCCCTCCCTCCACGTTATATCCTGTGCTGGGATGACGCTTCTGAAAGAGCACAGGTTCTTCCTCGTTGTTTCTTGTCGTTTCTATCTTTCGAATAATTGACTAGAACAATTGAATCCAGAACGCACTATGCTTGATAGATTTGGAGTCCGTAGAAATAGTGGCTTGGACTTGCTTTTGGAAAATAGAGGACTTGGCTTTTGTCGATGGCTGTATTTATTTGCTCCACTGGGACGGACCCTCTTCTGCTCAACAGCCAACTTTAGAAAACCACCGAACTATTGCATCAAGAATATCACTGCCTACTCTACTAAGACCCTTACAGGAGGATAAGAAGGAAAATGCAACGATGGAAGCGCCGTCTTCGCAGTATTATTCGCAGTCATGTGCTGTAAAGACGGTAGAAGAGCCGATGGCTGTAGATGGGGTCACAGTTGCATTGGCAAGCGATGAGCCCATAGAACAAAGTGGAACTAGCACGCAATCCCATAGTCCCATATTACGCGAAAGTTCCTCCTCCTCTGCTTCTCCTTCTCCTTCTCCTTCTCCTTCTCCTTCTCCTTCTTCTTCTGCTGCCTCTGCTACACAGGATGTTGATGGGACCTTAGGATTATCAGCAAAAACTGAAACGTTATCAGGACATAGTGGATGGCCACCTTCTCCTCCTCCTGATACTTTGCCTACAAGCAGCAATGAAGATAGAGAGGATGCAGCCTCCCTAGCTCCTCCAGTCGCCGCTGAAGAACATCTCTATGCAGATAACCTTCAAGCCAAACAACACTCAATAACTGTTGACGAGGACATACCAGAAGCAGTAGTCGTGGCTCCCGTTCCTAGGAGGAGAGAACACACCGACAGACGAAAGAAGCGCTCTGGAACAGATCGCAAGAACAAAGGTAAACGAAAGCCAGCCACCATCGTTTCCATATCGGATCCATCCGCTTCCAACATGCTTCCAAGCACCAATCTCAATCTACCTCTTCGCGGCAACGGCAGGAATTCGGGTTCTCACACTCCCCTACGACGAGCTTTTTCCACTTCGTTTGCTTCCCCTTCTTCATCTGCAACATCCTCTCCTTCGCTTTCTTCCTCTTCTTCATCCGTTCCTGTTGCGCATGAAGCTTCTCCTGAGAGGGACAGTTCCTCGCCGGAGTCACCGCGATCCTCCTCACCGTCACCGCGTTCCCAATCGCCATCCCCACCTCCCATTTCGCTCGCTGCAACAACCATCCCTACTCCCATCATCACTGCTGCTACAACTAACCAACATCCTCTGCACACTAGCACACCATCAGAGAAAAACACCTCATACCAGTCACTACCTCAGGGCCATGATTCGCCTTTAAAGGAGCAGCCCTCTCTTCCCAACGAACACCAACTCCAACAGCAGCAGCAACAAGATGCACAACTTTCACAGAACTTGCTGATGGAGCAAGAAACTGGCTCTTTGCCAGTCAACATGGTCCCCAAAATGGATGCGCCTAAGCAAGAAGGCATGGTTGTTACGCCTACAGAAACCACGACCTCTTCTTCTCCCTCTCTTGGCGGCAAGGGCCTTGGCTTTGGTTACAGCTTGCCTCCGTCATTGACTTCCAACTTCAAAGAAATGCAGAAAAACTTGGAAAGAACGGCCAAGCTAACATCAGAGGCGCTTTCTCTAAAGAAGCCCTCATTAGATGATCTAAGCCGCATGTTCTCAACTTCCTCCTCTTTCGCCACGTCTGCCTCCGTCACTATGAGTACCACCGCCACTGCGACTGCCATCACAACCTCTAACAGCACTGTTAGTGCCAACGTTACAACTGGCACCACTGCAACTCATAGTTCTGCCTCCGTTTCTTCAACGTCTTCATCAACACTACCTGATAGTTCATTTTCGCTGGAAAAGTTGCGTAACAACAATGCAGCAGCCAGTGCCACCGCGCTTTTGCATAGGAGCGTATCGAGCCTTTCTGCCTTTTCTTCAGGCAAACTTTACAAGTGGCAACAGGATAGTCCAAAGGAGGCTGTGAGCGGGGATCCTGGCAATGTTCCTGCTGCCACTTTTCACGCTAACCAATCCGAAGACAAGAAAATAAGAATATATGAGCTTTCCAGAACCCTATTTGAGCTACTCACTTCACCTGTTCCTCAAAGCCAAAAGTTTAACCCAGGTACTAACCTCTCTCTCCTAGAGATATCTCCTCGCTTCCTCTCTTTTGTTCTCTCTCTCTCTCTCTCTCTCTCTCTCTCTCTCTCTTCTCAAAAATGCGCTTACTAACCTACGCACTAAAGCCGGGCTGTTGTCCCTGAGGGAATGGGCAGCTTTGTTTGCGGAACGGAACCGTGCCTCATCTACCTTGTTCGGGGCCGATCTGTTAAACTTCCTACCCTCCAGTTGGTTATCAGAGCTGCTTACGACGTGCCTTGAGTTGCAAATAGGAGAAGAGCTGGAGTCAAAAGATAGAAATTCGTTGGAGGACAAAGTGATTGCTTACATAGAGCGATACTTTGGTTTATTGATTCTGCCGCGAGTGTTCTTTGCTTGCAATAACCGAGAACAGAGGCGGTGCATCAAGTTCTTACATTTCCTGGAGGATTGTTGTTTGCAGCCAGCTCCGCGAGCCGAGGCCGCTCCCATTGACGAAGAATCCCCCTCTGGCCTCTCTACATCCTCGCTGCGCTACTCTGCAGGTCCGCTCCCTCCTAACAACCTACAAACAGTATATCTACCGGCAAAGGCTGTTTTGAGCAAGTTGGACCGGTTACTCAAGCAACAAGCCGAACAGGAGGAAACAGGAACTCAGCAGCAACAAAGCAAGAGTGGGGCCACCAAGCGAGGAAAGCAGAGCAGCGAAGAGGCATTAGAGGTGTTGCGGAAGCAAAACAGCTTGAGCCTATCCCTTCGCTATCTTGGCAGATTATTGGCGGTTGCTTCTCCACAGGCAGTCGTTAGATATGCCGTTTCCAATTATCCATCAATCCTGCCGTGGAATGTGATGGAACAACTGTTGTTGTTTTCTGAGGAAAGCCCGAATGGGCTTCGCTCCTCTATCTCTTCTTCTTCGTTTTGGCTCTCCTCAATAGCACCTTCTCTTTGGCGAAAATTCCAACAGCAACAACAGCAACAGCAATACGCTAGTGATGATTCCAACCACTTGTCATTTGCAGGAAAGTTCAAGCGCAAAGAGAATATAGAGTCACTGGCCCTCCATAACGACCACCTTTTCGATGAACTGATCCAGAGCCTAAACCGCGCGGAAAAGGCTCACATCTTCCTGTTGTATCTCACCCATCTCATGAAGCTGAGAGAGGAATGCAGGGAAGATCCTCACCTGGTGGAAACCTGGTTCGAGTATTGCCTGAAAGTCAATGACTCACCAGACGATATTGATCTTGCAGAGGAAGCTGATGAGGAGAAGCATCAATCACTGCTTGACTATCCTTCAGGCTCAACCGTTAGTAGACAATTACCATCATTGCAAGGGACAAATTCGTGGAGGCCTCGCTCCGGAAATGAAAGGCTGCTTCGAAAGATCATACATGGGTGCGACAGATACGTTTATAGTGCCACCTGCCTCAAAGACCTTTGTCGGAGGTATGTAGATTCACTTCTCGTGTTTTGTTAGAATGATTACTAATCCAATTAATGAACAAAGGTATGGCTACTACTATGGATTCAAAGAACTGTGTCTTCGGTTAAACCACTGGGAAGAAGCTGTTGATGCCATACTCCAAAACGACGACTGGCCGTCTTTCCATGCTCTTATGCGCACAGATACAAGCCTAACACACTGGGATCTTATTCTCCACAAAATGAACGACTTGCGAAGCGAAAACGAGAAACTACAACCATGCTCCTTCAACGTCAGCAAAGAACAAGTGGTATCCATGATGGTGATATGCCTGGGAGCAAACAAGTGCATGGAAATTCTCCACTCCAACGAACTATTCTCCTCTGGCATTAGCCCATCCATCTATGCCTCTTTCATTCGGTGTATCCAAACGGACATCAAGCAAAAGGAATTGCACCACCAAATGCTCAACATTCTTTTGGAATATTTTTGGTCAGACAAGAAAGTGAAGCGCCCTCCCACCATCGCCCCTCAATTCAACCTTCTTCGCAAGAAAGAGACCAAACACCAGCTCCACTCAGGCGATGCCGTAAACAAAGAACTGCCGCCTTTCATCACCCAAAAGCAACTGCTGTTTCTATCTCCTACAGACCAACCAGCAGAAGGTTCGCTTGACTTGGTGTTAGACTTTGATTACACCACACCAGTGCCTTCTTTCTTTGAGGAGATGACCGTGGGTCACTGGGGCGCTCGCCTAAAGTATCAGATCTGTCCATGCTGCACGCTTCCTCTGATGGAAAAGATGACCTCCATTCCGCCGACCAACGTGGTGGTGTTTCCCTGCGGGCACGCTTTTCACCTGTTTTGCTGCCCCGAAGAGGCCTGTCCCTCTTGCTATGCTCAAAACGTGACCTCCCTTCGCAACAACAACAGCGGTCTTCGTAAGAGCGTCGCTTCCTTACCTCCCGAAGAACTGTTGTAAAACCAGAGAGTTGTTGTGGCTCGTATTTATTTATTTTTATTTATTGTGTTTCATTTACATGAACCCAGCTCCCTCCGCTTCTTCTCTCTCACCACAAGAGTTGGTAGCTTTGCCGCCAGAAAATAATAGGAATTCAGGTCAAAGGCGCCTTTTTTGCTTTTAATGCTGAAATACAAAAAACACAAGGTAAAAAACAACAACAGTAAGAGAAACCGTTTTAAATGTGCTGCACAGCCTCCGTGACGAGCCTGCGGCCCGCCACCTTGGTCTTGAACTGCTCAGGGACGGGCAACTCCTCAATGTCGCCTCCCTCGGTCTGAGCGGGGAGCACCACGTTCATCTCGTCAGACTTGGAGGTAACAATCTCCACGTCGAGGCAATCCTTGCTCAAGAAGATCTGGCAGCCAGAAGTCTTGTCCACAGCAATGCTGGGTACCTTACCCGTAACCTGCAATTGGATGGAAGAGCAGTTCACAGTCTCCGCGGTAGCGATGGCGTTCTCAAACACAACACCGGTCTTCTTGCAAGAGTCTGATAATTATTCTAATTAGTCCAGTTCAACGTGAAGAGAGAGAGGGAGAGAGAGAGAGAGAAGAGGAAGGATGAAACTAACCAATTGTGATGGCGTTGACCTTGCCCTTGATCTGAATGACAGAGTTCTCGCACTTGTAGATGTAGACGGTTTGTCTGGCTTCAGTCTCCTCAATGACAATGCTACTGTTGTTGAATTGGTATTCCTGGTTTTTACAACAAAAGAAAAACGGTTGGTGAACATCTCTAAAAACAATTGTAGCGACTTGAAAAAAAAGCTACGGGCAAGACAACATACCACAACCCATTTGTTGCCTTCCAGGGCCAACTTGGGGGGCTGCTTAGGGGCAGCAGCAGCCTTAGGGGCAGCCTTGGGAGCGGTGGCGGAGGCAGGCACCACGCTAGACTTGGGCTGGTTCTTTGTCTTCATCTCCTTGGTTACCTTCCTGAGACCTTCGGTGGCTCCGCTCTTCTGGCGGTCCTTCACGGCATTGATCTCAGCAAAGAGAGCACCACGAGCAACACTGCCGGTATCGACGGTGGGTGTGATGGGGGCAGGGGCGGGAGGAGCAGCAGGAGGGCCTCCAGCAGCTGGGGCGCCACCAGCGGCAACCTTGCCAACGTAGGCGCTGGCATCCTCAGACTGTTTGTCAACGGCGAAGTTAAATAAATGGGTAGTTCCAGTAAAGGAAAGAGGAAAGAGGAATGGCTAAGAATATTACCCCAGTCCAGGAAAGGCCAGTAGTGTGGTGGTCCTTAATGAAGGCGCGAAGGTCCTTCATGAAGCCGTTCCAGGCACTAACCCAACGTACGTGACGCTGTCCCTCCTCGGACTCGTCTTTTCTGTACTTCATCAAGATCTTGTTGGAGTAGAACTCGGAAGAGGCCCTGCTCTCATCGACAAAAGGTCCAGGAGTGGGGGAAACGGTGACCCAACCGATGCAGCTAATGCCCTCGCTGATGGTGGAGAGGTGGTTGAAGGCCTCAGCGGGTCTGTTACGGTCGCGAATCTCAATGACCTCGCCCACAATCTTGGAGATGGGCTGCAAGAGCTGTCCCAGGACGGTGTCGCTGGGCTTCTTGCACTTGGCGGCAACGGCGAGGAAGCCGCGGTGAGCCTGCCAGGCCTGGCGCACAAGATCAGCCTGTTGCTTGATCAGCGGGTCCAACTGGCCAGAGATTTGGTGGTACTCATCAATGGCGGAGAGGATGGCATCAAAGGCAGCGAGCTTGGGAGAGCCGTCTCCGCCAGCAGAGGAGGAGGAAGAGGAAGAGGCAGCGGGAGCAGCACCTCCACCAGAGGCCAATTGGCGCTCCACCTGGTCGAGGCGTTGCAGAGCGGCGCTAAGGCGAGCTTCCAAGGCTTTGACGGCAGCGTCAGACATGTTTCTTGATTTAGTTTTTGTGGTGGTGGAGATAAGACTAGAAAAGAAGCGCAAGTTAGGACTACTAGCAGGTCAAGAATTGACTCTCGCTTGATCAAAAGAGAAGAAGATCGAGTGGCCAAGGCAGAAGGGCAGTAAGCACGTACCCAAGACACTTGTGCTTTGGGTTTTTTTCCGTTCAACAACAACACTGAAAAAATAACCCCCGCAAATACAAAATAAAAAAAAATGCTTTCCGTCCGTCCTCGGGTGTAACGCGAGGGTCAATCGTCATTTTCTTTTCGTTCGGCGGAGTTTCGGCTTTACCCAATCACAGTGTGCTGACGTAAGCTATTTGTTCCATACAGCATCATCCTCACCCACCGCCCTGCCCCTTGCTTCGATTGGGGTCCGGTTGTGCTTTCTTCTCGAGCGCTGATTTGGACATTATCCGTTGGCCAATGGGACACATCGATGATGTATTTAGGGCTCTGCGACAAAAAAAAAAATAATAAAAAAAATTGGGCACAAAAACAGTAGAGCTTGAAATAAGGGGGGAAAGGCAGAAGCAGCAGCAGTGGTCTCAGTGCGCGCCAATCTCTCTCTGCTCGGTCACTCTACCAGTAGCACATCTTGATCTTCTCGCAGGAGTAAATAGACAGTAAAACACTGCTTTAAAAAACCTCACCACCTCCCCCAACCACCACCACCACTAAAAGATGAAACTCTTCGGTTTGAGTCGCACCAGCTCTGGCAATCTCTTTCAGGCCCGCGCCTTGGGCAAGAGGTGCTACGCCGGCGTAGCGGAGGCTCGCGCCACGGAGCGGAGGTTGGGCCTTCCCCCTTACCTCCTCAACCAAACCCCCACACAGGTCACCACGCTCCCCAACCAGCTCCGCGTGGCCAGCGAGTATCGCTACGGAGAGACCGCCACCGTTGGCGTGTGGATCGACGCTGGCAGCGCCTACGAGGACGAGCGCACCAACGGCGTTGCCCACTTTTTGGAGCACATGGCCTTCAAGGGCACCAACAACCGCACCGAGAAGCAAATCGAACAAGAGATTGAGAACATGGGCGGCAACCTCAACGCCTACACCTCCCGCGAACAAACCGTCTATCACGCTCACGTCTTCAAGAAGGACGTCGGCAAGGCCGTCGAGATCTTGGCAGACATCTTGCAAAACTCCACCTTTGGAGAGCAGCAGATCGAGAGGGAGAGAGGAGTGATCCTGCGTGAAATGGAGGAGGTGGAGAGCCAGACTGACGAAGTCATCGTGGACCACCTTCACTCCATTGCCTACCAGGGCAGCTCTCTGGGCTACACCATCCTCGGCCCTGAGAGGAACATTCGCAACATCTCCAAGAGGGACCTCACTGACTACATCGAAACTCATTATACTGCCCCCAGAATGGTGCTTGCCGCTGCTGGCGCCGTTGACCATGAGGAGCTTCACAAGCTCGCTGAAAAGCACTTTGGTCGCCTTTCCTCTGAAAACAAAATCGCTCAGCGTGGACGTCCCCCTGTTGGTTCGTATTCCTTTTTTTTTTTCCACTATCTTTTCGTTCTTGTTCTGGTTTTTTGTTTATTCTTTATTTTTCTGCCCTCTTTTTCTTTCTCTGCCCCTTTCTCTCTCCTTTAAACAAACAAACAAACAAACAAACAAACAAAAAAAAAATGAAAACTCCTGACGCTTCGCCTCTTTTTTCCACTACCCCCAAAATATAGAGTTCGTAGGCTCGGCGGTGCACGTGCGAAACGACGACATCCCCTTGGTACACACAGCTATCGCCGTGGAGAGCGTCGGCTGGAGCGACCCCAACTACTTTGTGTTCATGGTGCTGCAGGCCATGGTAGGCAACTGGGACCGCTCCTTGGGAGGTGGCAAGAACCTGTCCAGCAGGGTGTGCGAGGCCTTCGCTACGGAGCAGTTAGCCCATAGCCTCATGTCCTTCAACACTTGCTACCACAACACAGGCCTCTTTGGCGCCTATATTGTGGGCGAGATTGCCCCTCACCCCGACGCCATCGCCGAGGTGGTCGGCGAGTGGGTTCGCATCGGGCAGTCCGCCACCGAGGCCGAGGTGGAGCGCGCCAAGAACAAGCTCAAGTCCACTTTCTTGATGCAGCTGGACGGAACCTCCGCCATCTGCGAAGACATTGGTCGTCAGCTGTTGACGCTGGGCCGTCGCCTCACCCCCGCTGAAGTCTACCTCCGCCTCGACGCCATCACCGCTGACCAGGTCAGGCAGGTCGCCTACCAGTACCTCAACGATGTGGATCCTGTCGTTGCCGCCGTTGGCTCCGTTGATGCCGCCACTTATCCTGACTACAACCAGATCCGTGGATGGACCTATTGGAATAGGCTGTAAGCTTCTTATTCTTTTTTTTTTAATATTATTTGTTCCTTATTTTTTCCGCCTCTCCATCTTCACCTCTTTTTTTGTCTTTTCTCGAACATCGAGAGAAAGAGAGAGAGAGAGAGAGAGAGAGAGAGAGAGAGAGAGAGAGAGAGAAACGATAGCAGGTGAGGAAGCGAAACAGAAAAGAAAAGAAAGACGCAAACTGTTCCAATTTGTTGCAAGAGAGATTAGGGAAAAAAACAGAGCAAAGAGAGATAAGGCACAAAAACATAGCGGAGAGGGTTTTGCAACAAGTGACAGGGAACAGATATATACACGTTCACGTGAATTCCAGCAGCAGTTTCAAGTTTCTTTTAGTTGTTGTAATCCCAATCAATGTCTCCCTCCTGTGTTGTCTCGTAGATGGTCTTTGCCGTGTTGAGGAAGGCCTGCATAGTGTGTGATACGTCATTACCACCCATTCACTAGAGGAAGGAACAAAACAACAAGCGAAACAAAAGAGAACAATGGAAGAAAAAACGAAATGCAAAACAAAAACACTAGAAAGAAAGAATGCAAACGCAAGAGAAACGGAAGAAAGGGAAAAAAAAGGACAGAAACAAAAATGAAACAGAAAGCAGCCATAATATAAAGAGAAACACAGAGAGAAACACAGAGAGAAACGTACCATCTCGACGTTCTCAGCGGTTTTGGCGCTAGTTTCCAAAAATAAGAGGTTGTGCTCTTTAGCAAAAGCGGCTCCTTCCTCCCTGCTCACCTGTCTCTTGTTCTCCAGGTCACACTTGTTTCCAATGAGCATGATGACAATGTTGGAGTTGGAGTACTTGCGGCAGTCCTCCAACCACGTTGTGAGGTGGTCGAATGTTTCCCGACTACAAACATACAAACAAAAAGGTGTTAGAGCAATGTTCTCTATTCCTCCTCCTTTCTCTCCGCTCTTCTCTCTTGGCTCCTCCATTTTTCTCTATCCTGCTCTCATTCCTTTTCTCATCTCCGTGAAATAAGAAAGAAGAGCAAAGACGAAGGGTTACCGCGTAATGTCATAAACGAGCAATGCGCCAGCAGCGCCACGGTAATAGGAGCGTGTGATGGAACGGAATTTTTCTTGTCCAGCCTGGAAAAAAAAAACGGGGTAAGATTTTAAAAAAAGAAGGGGTCAGCAAAATAATAGCCATCGTTTTTGCTTACCGTGTCCCAGATCTGCAGCTTGATTGTATTGTCGTCAATGGTAAGAGTCCTTGACCCGAATTCCACACCAATGGTCAAATCATGCACTGGCTGAAATCGTTTGTCGGTGAACTGCAAAAGAAGACAAGACTTGCCCACAGCTAGTTTTTTTTTTGTTTTAAAACAAAAATAGTAAGCAGCCTCCTCAAAATAAATCAAGCCACGATTTTGTCGCTTTGGAGAAAGTTAAAAAAAAATGTAGTGCAGTTGGAAGCACGCACCAGTGTCACCCACGATGATGTACTTGAAGAGGTACTTGTAAGGAACCGCCTGAGCGGGGGGTGGGGTAGAAGTTTGGCCTCCACAGCATGCCATGACTGATTGTTTTTTTATTTTTTGGTGTTTTGCTGCTACTCTTTTTTTTTTTGGTTTCGCAACGATCCCAACAGAAGATAAACTGACAAAGAGGTCACCGCGTCAAAAGAACAACCAACAAAATAAATATAAAAATAAAAAATAAATTAGAAGTGACTTTCCGAGAGACAGCGGCAAAAGAAAGGCGTGGTGCCTTATTTTTTTTTTTTGGGCTTTGGGTGTCGACGTAAAAAACGGAAAACGGACAAATACGGAGTTTACGTGTCGACAAAAATCGACAGAAATGTGTGTATCCACGCGAGCGGGAAGAAGGTGTCCCGTTATGATGGAACCCTAACCCTCAATTCAGTTCTGCTCCCTGCGAGTTGGGCTAGGGTTGAGAATTTGGGGAATGCCTCTTCCGTTTCCACATGCCACAAAGGGAAAGAATTCAGAACACGTAATTTTTTTTTTCGGTAGAGTTTTTCTCAATTTTTTGTCACACAAAAAAGAAGAGAGCAAAACGCACACGCGTTGGAAAAAAATCAAACCGGAGGAACATCATGCAAGCCGCCAAACTCGCTCGTCTGCAAGCCAACGTCCGCATCGGAGGCAAGGGTACTCCCAGGAGGAAGCACAAGGCCAAGCCCAGAGCTGGCGCCACCAATGACAGGAGGCTGCAAAGCGAGTTGGGCCGAATGGGCGTCAACGAGCTGCCCGGCATCGAGGCTGTGGATATGTTCCACGAGGACGGATCCGTGCTTCACTTCACTAACCCCAAGGTCCAGACCTCCGGCGGCGCCAACATGCTCGTGGTGACCGGACGCTCCGAGAAGCTCCAGTTCCCCGCTGGCGCTGAGGGATTGGCCAGCCAAGTGCTCCAGGCCGCTAGCGCTGCTGCCGCTGCTGCTGCTGATAAGGGTGGAGATGACGACGTGCCAGAGCTCGTGGAAAACTTTGATCAATCTTCCTAAAAACACTCAAAAAATGAAAAATCAAAAAATCAGCCCCTCTCTCGCTGCATGAACCAAAAAAATAATCCTCCTTCGTACATTCTTTGTTTTTTTTTCCCCTCCACTTTATGAAGGTGAGTGCGTGGTTAGATTGCTTCATCAAAATCACTGAAGAAGGGGGGGGGGGGACACAAAAGGGCAACAGGAAAATAATAATAAGGGTGTAACAACCCAAAAAAAATAGTTTTAATCCAGAAAGGAGTCTCTTCCCTTCGATCATGCTGCGGGGTGGTGTGCGTTGCTGCGGCACACCGGCTGTTCTGCCTTGGGGCGAAGTACTGCCGCGCACCTATGCTCGTTCTCGGCCCTGTTGTCATGCCTTTCCCTCTCGCTCCACTTCCTCCTCTCTTCTGCTTTCCCTCCCTCCCTGCCGCTCCTTCTCCTCCTCCGCTCAGCGGCCAAGCCGACGCACCTGGCCGCTGTTGTTGGCCGCAAAGCCTTCTTCCACGCCGCTTGTGGGGGTTGCCTCTTCTTCTTCTTCTGCTGGGCGAGCGGTGGTGGTTGGGCTTGGAGGAGGAAGAGGAGATGCTGCTGGCTATGCCTCCATGTCGGTGTTGAGGGGGCGCATCCAGAGCTTGACGCTGTCGCACCCTGGCAAGCAGAGCCGACGAGGGAGAGGCATACTCTTTGCCTTTGTGGCGTCGTTGCTTGCCGTCGGCACCGTTCCCTTTGTTTGGAGTACGTCGACAACGATGACAACTTCTCTCTCTCTCTCTCTCTCTCTCTCTCTCTCTCTTTCTCTCTCTCTTTCTCTTCGCTCGTATGCTTACCACAATGGCAACAGGTGAATGGTTCATAGCTCGTGCCGTCGATATGCTCAAGTCCTCGGACAAGCAAATGCAGTCTTTAGGCGTTTGGGCCTTGCACATGCTCTCCTCTTTCGGTACTTCCTCGTTCTCTCTCTCTCTCTCTCTCTCTCTCTCTCTCTCTCTCCTTCTCTCCTTCTCTCCTTCTCAACTTTATTGAAGTTTTGCTAAACAATGATGTGGCGCGCTCTCTCCCATCCCTGGCAGAAAAGAATCACAAACATATAATGGCAGAAGGAGGGAAAACCTTGTTTGAGATGCTGGCAGCACCTCCAGACTTGGACTCTTTACAACGTTGTCTTCAAATGCTGTGCACCCTGACCGCTTCTTGTTATGGTATCCTTTAAAATTCTTCATAACCCCTCCACATTCTTCTCCTAAACACTCCTCGCTTTGCCAACAGAAAAGGGAGAGGGTGTTAAGCTCGCACCAGGCGGTCTATCTTTGTTGCTCCAGTTAACGGAGCATAGAGATCCAACCGTTGCCTTCTTTGCTAGCCATTTTGTGGCGTTGTTGTGTATCCCTGGTATGCTTATCTAATGTCGTTGTTTTTTGCTCTTGTGTTTCTCTTCTAAATGAGTTTTCCATTGCTTCATACTAGAATATAATCAACAGGTTTTCTTTGGACAAGCAAACATGTCACCATTCTTGAAGGTCGGCTCTTGTTTTCCATTATGGTCTGTTTAATGCTCATTCTCTCTCTCTCTCTCTCTCTCTCTCTCTCTCTCTCTTCAGTTAGCAATGGAAAATAAGAAAGAGGCTCACAGAACCGCTGCAAGCGCTCTTCAAAATTTGCTCAACAATGGTATGGAACGCTCTTTCCCTCGTTCGCGTCACTTTGAATCTAATGCTATATTACTCTATCAACGAGTATAGAAGCCTACCAAAGTAAATTGCTTTCTTTTCAAGGAACATTAAGTTCTCTGAAGATGTTGGCACTCTCTTCGGATAAGCTGACACAGCGGATTGCGTGCCAAACCTTTGCCACACTATCCAAAAACAGTATTTCGATTCCCTCCTCCCCATATCTTTTATTTTTATTGCTTTCTTATCGTCGTTTGCATTGCATCACAAAGAGCAACACAGAGAATCGATGGTTAGTCATGGATGTCTAAGCCCGTTGCTGGTAGTGGCCGATCCAACGTGGAAGCAACGTATAAAGAACGAGAAACAACCAACCGCACGGTTTTATGCTGTTAAAACACTCAAACGAATGGTTAAGGATGGTATGTTCACTATTGATTTTCCTTTCTTCGGTTTCAACTTGACTCATGTTCCTTGTTCCTTGGTTTCTAAAGGACGGTGGCAAGAAAGACTCATTGAAATGCGCGTATTGCCTATCTTTGAAACATACATGGCTTGTCCATTGGATCCTGCAAATAGCCCACCCTCCTATCAGAAAATGGCTGCAGCCTCTTTAGCTACCCTAGCCGCCACTAATGATGATACTCGACGACAGATAGCCGAGGAGATGGATGTTTCTTGTCTCACGTCTTGTATTCTCCAAGAGCAAGATCTCCCTCTCCAACGTCATTCTCTCCAGCTGGCTATCACCTTGGCTAATTCTGGTACTGTCTCCTATTTTCTCTCTTTCTTTCTTCTACTGACTTTGGCGTGATTTTGTTTGGTTTCTTTAGACGACACATTTCAACATCGGTTGGGCACGTTGCAACTTATTCCCAAATTGTTGGCTTTGGCATCCTCTCATACTTCCGAGGACAGCTTGCGTGCTTCATTGGCATTAGCTAGATTGTCGCATAATGGTACTGCTGCTGCTACTGTTCCAATTTCCTTCTATCACCTATGACGAACTGAACGTTATTACAATCATACAGAGCACAACGCGGAGCTAATCTGCAATCACAATGGCCTTCCTGTTCTCATCTCTTTATTGCTGCGGCCAGAAAGGGATGCTGATTGTAACAAAAACATTGCTGAAACGTTGTGCAATGTGGCAACCAATGGTTTGTGCACTCTCTCTATGAATGACACAATCCCACAAACTGATATCCATGAAAAATCCAGAATCTACTCATAAGCAGTTTCTCCACACCCAAGCGGTTTCTCAGCTTTGTGAGATCCTCAAACAAACCCGCGATTCAACTTTACGACTACTCTATCTCCAGACTTTAGCTTCCTTATCCAAAAACAGTTTGTTTAAGCCTCTCTCCCTCCAGTTCTCTCTTCTGTCCTCACTATTTAATGCCATTAAAACAGAGGAAGCAGCAACACAAATGAAACAAGAAGGCATTGCGGAGGTGGCTAAAAGCATTGGTCGATGGTCATGGGATAAACAACTGCAACAATCCATATCAACCATCCTTCGCAACACTTCCAACATTTAGGGCTCTACTTTATTCTGTATTTTACATACTTTTTTACAAACAAACGTTCAAGGGTGAAAGACGAGAGAAGGATTTATCCGTTTTATCCAACGACTGCATGATGCCACACTGTCGCGCAATAACTCTGCATTGGACTCATTCCAACGTATCCGATCATCTCTTGGGTTGAGCCGAAAATACTTTGCACAAGCTTGGTATCCTCGTCCGTCTTCTTTGGCATCCTTTGCCACCAACACGTCTATCCGATCCAACATCCGTTCGTACAAAGCCTCTTCCTCAATTCCTTCCTTGAAACACGACTCACTGCACTCTTCTTTTCCATTTTCAATGCTCGTTGCAGTTGCATTTAGGACTACAAAGCCTTCCAACAATTCATCCTCCTGGTCGTCTTCTTGGATACCTCTCTCGCACTTCTCCTTCAGCGAGACGTCTTCAAAATAGGCGGACAGTTGTTTTTTGTTTCTGTTACCATTGAGGCCACGAGGAAGAAGATGCCACTCCTCATCTTCTGAGTGTTCTTGCGAGAAGTTATGTGCAGATAAATGTGTGAAAAAGCGGAAGCAATGCGGTGGTGAGGAGCCCCGCCGTAGCCGCTCCCACCGCTGTTGTCGTCCTTCCATCAACAATAGACTAGCGAGTAATGTGGCACCACGAGATTGTTCATCAAAGGTTGCAGGTGTGACTTTTGTTTTGCGGTTCCACAAAAAGGTTGGTGGAACAAGAAGAGAAGAGAGGAAGCTTTGCCCAGGGGAGAAGGAAGGGTCCATACGGCCACAACCAACTGAAAGTAGGAGGCTAACTCGTCTATGGGGCCGCAGCCGTCTAGCAGCAGTTAGGGCAACATAGCTGGGATTGTGATGAAGAGAGCTAGCATCTCCCACTAGTATCCTTGATCCATTTTTCATCTCTAATCAATATGAGAAGATTAAATAAGAGCATCTCCTTGGCGCAGAGAGAGATAGATCGAGCGAGAGAGAGCGAGAGCGAGAGCGAGCGAGCACAGTACGAAAGAGAGCAACAAAAGAATCAAATGAAACATACCTAATGGTTTGGATGGAAAGTGCCCTGGTGATGCCACCAAAGCCATCGCTACATCCCTAAGAAGGGTGCAGGGTAGAACCATATCCTCTTCTTCCTCTTCCTCCCCCTTTGTTCCTCCCAAAGCGACCTCTTGCTGTTGTTGGAGAGAGGGTGTCGCTCCAGGCCACAGAAGTATCGGCCGATGTACATCCATACGTTGCGCAATGGCCATTATGTTGCAGTTTCGTTCTGGTTGTAAAAGATCGTGCATGGTTGCTGCTCCAAAGTACTCCTCGAAAATGTGCTCTAACGCTGCCGCATCATAATGGGTCCCTGTTAGAGTCCAACGAAGATATCCTTTTGAAATGCGGTGTAGATGAATATACAAAGTTAGTTGCTCCATTTTAACAAGAAGCAAGAAAGACAAAAAGGACGTGGAAGAAAGAGAGGTAGAGAACCTAATGGCTTCGCAAACACTCGGTGAAATATGGCCCAGATAAGGGCGGTCATCTCGTCCCAAGTCTTTCCAATGCCAATACTCAGAGCAATAAGTCCACCAAACCCGGTTCCACATATCACATCAAAGTTGGAGCAGATTCCGGACGCACCTTCTTGCCCTTCCTCTCTCGTCTTCCTTTCCAACTCCCTCATGATAGCAATCTGCCGAAGAGCTCGCATGCCTCCTCCATCAAAGCAAAGCATTTTCATACCTTCGTCTTCATCTTGCCTTTGTTTAGCGTTGGTGGAATGCTGCTCATCGGTTAAAGAAGGTTTGTGGAGAGAGCCATTGATATCCTGTTCAGTGGGTTGTCTCTGCCTCCACACTTCTATGTCTTTTAACCAATGCTCGTCAGCAGGAGGATATACATGAGGGTCGTAAGGTTGCATGGCCAGAACGCTGAACAAGCGTCCTACCAGGTCGATGAGGTCTCCGTCATAGTAGAGAAGCACCTTATCCAGTCGTTGCAGAATGCAGCTGGCTATAATGGCCCTCATAACAGAGTTTAACTCATCCCATCGTTCATGAGCAGTTGCGCAGTTGTCGAAAATAATGGAGTCTCCATCATCGTCTTCTTCTGTTGCATCCTCCTTTGTAGTTTCAGGGTCCATCGCCTCGAACACGGCCAACAAGTATTGAAAGAGATGGCTTGGATCTTTATCGTGATGTTGCTGCATGTCTTTGCTCTCTCTAAAGTATTGCAACAACCGCCGCTGGCAGTACTGCTTAAGCTCTTCCAGATAATACATCTCGCTGTCCTGCCTGCATGTACAATGAATAAGAGAAGAGAAACAGACAAAAGAAGAAGGTAGCAAGACAGGACAGAGTGAGAAGGGGGGAAGAGAGAACCATATCTGCAACAATAGCTCAAAGTCGGTTGTGGAAAGCGACTTTGTGTAAAGCCACTCCAGAACGCCAAGAAAAGATCCTTCAGTGATGTCTTTCACAAATACAGCAGAGCCTTGGAACTTATTTTGCACTAGCCCACTGCCCTCATCGTCGCATGCAGAGGAGGGGATGAACGAAGACTGTGCCTCCCGCATGGAGCTACCAAACATGGCCCTAAAGTACTCGCACTCCTCACACAAGAGCTGTTTGTTGCAGAAGATGAGATGCTCCGAGCCTTCCACCTGGAAGCAAACATCGTCCTCCTCTTTTCGCAACAATGGTTGAAAGCTCTCCGGACGAGGGACAGGCTGCTGCGAGCACGCTTTCTCCCAAGGGGTCGTATCCCATGACGCTGGTAACTGCATT
>JAVKOQ010000622.1:0-23362 GCA_031835245.1 Balamuthia mandrillaris
GAGGAAGAACTGGACGTGTGCTTTCCTTCCTCCAACAAGCGGCAACGACGGCACAACAGCGACACGTTCTCGTTCGTGCTGACGGACCTTACAGGAGGAAAGCGGTGGGGTTATTGTCGTCGCTTCGTGCCGCTCTTTGGTTCTCCCTCTTCTTCTTCTTTTTCTTCGGAGAGTTCCTCTGTAGACGGGTCAACGGCTGACAAAAAGAAGAAAAAGAGCAAGAAAAAGAATAAGGAGAGGGTACTCCCTCAGTGTTTCTGTTTGCTAAGCTTCACTCCTTGTTTCTCCATCTTCTCCAAAATACTGGACGAAGTTATGCGCTTGGGTGAGCAAGGCCTTCCCTCCGAACAAGGTACCCTCTGCCGTTCATGAACCATTCTCTCCACCTCTTCTCTTCCGTTTTGTCGCTCTGCTCTATGACTCTGCTCTGTATTTTCGTTTCAAAGCTCACTCTCAACAAAAACCACAACAACAACAACAAAAGAGTTTGTGTGCTTGTGTTCACAACTGTTAGGACGGCTATGGGAGGAAGCCATGCCAAAACCAGCACAACGGATAGCGGTATGGGTGAACCTGCACGCCCCTTCACTCAATGAACTGCGCTGCTACACGTTCATGCGGCCGGATGAACACAGTGACTCTTTGCTGGAACATGTCGACTTTGGACCGCTGCTTCGCCATCTTGATGCTGACAACGTGTTAGCCGTTTTTGCCTCCTTGCTGGTGGAGAGGAGGATCATATTTGTGGCGGATGGGGTCAGTACGCTGTCGGCATGCGTACAAGCCATGGTGGCCCTCCTCTACCCTTTTTCCTGGCAGCACGTCTTCATTCCCGTGCTTCCTCGCAGCATGCTTACCTATTGCTGCGCACCGATGCCTTTTGTGGTAGGAGTGCTGCGGTCTGCTGTGCCGGAGCTAAGAGCCATGAGCGACAGCATGGAGGACGTGGTCCTGATAGACATTGACAACAACAAGTACATTGCTCCTCCTACTATTCAAGATACGGAGTTTATGCCTCCTGCCACCGTCGGCCCACTTCATGATATCATCGACGTCCATCGCAGAGCCATTTTGGCCAAGCTCCCTTCTATCCGCCAGCATCAATCACAACCTTTAACTCGAAAAACCAAGAGTAAGTCCGTTGGCTCTCTCTTCGCTGCTGCTGCCACACAATTCAACACCAACCACAACAACGCCGCCGTCGATACAGAAGAGCAAAGCCTTGCTGGTGCTGATAATCACAATGACGTTGAAGAAAATAAGAAAGAGATGCCACAAGAAGCGATGCAGAACTTAGCCAACGGCTTCGTGGCATTCATGGTGGACCTGTTGGCTAGCTATCGCAGTTTCATCATCTCTCCATCAGAGCGCGAACGTCAGCGACAAGAGCAACTGATGCAGCTGCCAGCAGAAGAGAGGGGCAATGCTCACATTGTAGTTGACTGCTTCGATCGGATAAACTTTGTGGCAAGCCAACCCATCGAACTGCAACCTATTTTGCATTTCCTGACTCAAACGCAACTATTTCAAACGTTTATCGAAGAGAGGACAATGACCAGCGACTCTGGTAAATTCGAAAAAGGGGTCAACCGTGAAAGTTTACGACGCACCAAGAAGATACGCCCCCGGTTAAAATCATCTTCTTTCTCTACTCGACAAGCCTCTTCAATCCCATCCGTCCCCTCTCCTCTATCTTCTTCAGCCACACCAAAAACATCCTTAGATTCTGGCTCCGAGGATCCCTCCTCGCCGGTGTCTCTCACCAACTTTCCAAACTTTTCTCGTTCATCAACTTTTACTACCACTTACCGTCTGAACGATCCACCCGTTTTGGGAGGTGCCTTTTCTTCATCTTCTTTTGCTGCTGCAACTACCTCTACTACCCCTTCTTCAAGTCAAGCCATTAGCGTGCCATCCAGTAAGAAGACCCAGCCACTGCATGTATGGAGCAAAGGAGAAGTATCTCGTCAGGGCATTACCTCAACTGCTTCAGCTACCATAGGACTTTCTCCTCCATCTCCTCCCTCTCTACACCGTGCGTTTCAGCCACCACCTCCAACCCCTCAACTACAACCACAACCACAAATTCAAGCTAAACCACCACCACAACCACAACCATTACAACAACGCCGTTCCTCATTTCACGCCAGTGTTCGGAAAGCGTTCCGACTGTCTCCAAAAAGAGAAACTACATCAGGTATGTACTTTTCCAATTGTTATGCTTTTTTAGTGTTCAAGTTTCTGTGTGTTTCCTCTTTTAGTTGTTTTTCTTGTTTTCCCAATCTATCTTCCTGGTTGTGGCCTCAACAAATTACCTATTGATCTGACTGGAACATTGTTATCAATAATATCAATGTAGAGATGGGTGCGCTGCTGACAATCCTATTGAGCCAGGAACCAAAGCAAAACGAAGGTACAGGCAATGAAACGATTAGTAAGCCAGGAGCTTACTCCTCCACCGTCATGAACATATTTGAGCCCAATACGTGGAAAATCAAGAACCGACCCCTCTGCGCGGACGGATCTTCCTGTAGAGAAGATAATCCTTATCACTGGATTGAGTATCGCCACACTCCCGTTGAGGAAGAGGATGATCATCTTTCAGAACAACATGCTTTGGAGGATGCCCCTCCTCGTTCTGAAGCACGAACGGACAACTATTTGCAGATATTGGAGTACTTAAGTCGCCAACACCTGAAAAACGGAGAGACATGAGCCAACATTGCTGGAACCTAACATGAGTGTGAGGAGTTTGTGGCTGCCTCCACGTGTGCTCACCCTCCTGACGAACCATTTTGGTTTGCCGCTAGAGAGGACAAGCTGATAAGCTCATCACCATGTAAAATAAAGGGCAGTTCACGTTTGCTTTCTATTCAGCGTTGTCATGAATTTTATTCTTTTTCGGTTTGCGTTTCCGCAAGCTGGGTTGGGATGATGGTAGTGCTGCTGGAGAGGATGAACCGTCATCTTGCTTTTTCGGGTGCTCTTTGCCTCCCTTCTCTGTCTTATCCGTCACTTGTTTCATTTCTTTGGCAGAGCAAAAGTGAAACTTTTTGGCAGCGTAAAATGACTTGCTTGGTAGCATATACACAGCAAGAAAATCCACAAAAACGGTGGCAAGCGTCATCATTCCGAGTCCTGAGCATAAGTGAATAAGCAACACTTGCATTGAAAAGCGACCAATCTTTCCTGTTTTCGTGAGTCCAAGATAAGCAATTGGCACAGCACAAGTGAAGAAAGACGAGAGAACGAGAGAGAGAGAGAGAGAGAGAGAGAGAGAGAGAAAAGAAAGAGAAAGAGCGAGCGAGAGCGAGCGAGAGGATGAATGTGAATGAAGATGAACCTGTTTGGTGAAAATCCATAAGAATGCCGTGGCGAACTCTGCGGAGGCGATGAGTATCGTTTAGAGGATGAGTCTCTATTAACTCTTTCTAATGAGAAATAGGCTTAGCAAACTGTTCCAATTTCCAAGAAAGAGGGCTAAAGTAAATACCTCAGCCTCTGGTACGTGATAGATGCGGTAGCGATAGGAGAGTGGCGATTTGCCAAAAGCGCAAGATAATTTTCCATCACACCGAATGTTGTTATACCTGAACAGGGAATACATTGGTTTTAATATCTACGACAAGAACAAGAGCAATAATATGGAGCAGGAAAGACTAACGCCAAATCAACGTGTAAGATAACGCCTCTAGTACGCAAAGAGGTAACCTCCCCTGAAGCTTCCATTACTTTTGACAATAAATTGCAATAAGAGAAAGCGGACAGATGATGAGAAGAACAGGAGAGAATGAGAGCGTTACAAACTTGGGGAATCAAGGTCCATCTCATCAGCGGCCTGCAAAAGGTCGTGTAGGTCAAAATCATCAAAGCTTTCATTGACTGGAAACCGTTTCAGGATGCGTCGATTAGGGCCATGGCCAGTTAGCACAACGCCAGCCATACCTCTGTTGTCCTTAGCATAGTCTCCATTGTGTTGAGACTCTTCAAAAAATTGCGGGGCTTGCATACTATGTTGAACCCTAATCTGTTGGAGACAAGGCTTAACACACAACACATACCTGCCTCCGTTCGCTTCCCTCTCTCACCTTCAAGAAAGCGTTGTACATACGGTGAACTGTTCGATGTCAGCAACGAAGAAAGTGGAGGTAGAAAGAGGCTTCCAAAGGAGGTCGTGAGAGCACGATAAAGAATCGCGAGGGCAGAGCCGTTGCTCCACATATTCTTCGACGCGCGTAGTCAGAAAGAAGGAATTGGCGCCACCGCTGGCGTAAGGTGATACCACTTCGCTCTCATCCCAAAGCTGGCATGGCAGACGAACAGCATGGTTGTCACTCCTCTCGGCCGCCTCTCCTGTTGGTAAACAGTAGTCGGGCACCGCCGCTTCTCGTGTCTGATCAAAGTGTGGGAGGTCAGTGATTGAGTTCCTAGCGAGGGGGATCAGAAATAGTCACCTTGGTTGAAGGCAATAAGCTGATGGCAACGGCACCTACAGGGGTCTCGTACTCGAAGTAGGCCTTGTTGTAAATGACAGTGTAGAGGACCGTGTACACAAAGATGAAAAGCACGCAGGAATAATACAAAGCCCCAAGCTTGCTGCCCTTACATCAAAAAAAGTTAGCTCACCTCTGCCGTTTCCACTTCTGAGCCCCCTCTCGCTCCCTTTCGCTGCGCCAACAACAAACCTGTCGCTGATGCGGACCGTTTTGTAGGTGTCATACTCCAGCAACCAGTTGTTGCCCATCTCTCCCTCTCTCTCTCTCTCTCTCTCTCTTTTTTGTGCGGAATAAAAAAGCCTCAAAATATCTATGAAGAGGAGATGGATAGGACTCACGTTGGGTACGACTGTAATGGTTGATTGCTGCAGCTTGGGCTTGTGGAGAGGGTGTTGACTCTCTCTCTCTCTCTCTGTCTCTCTGATGGATGAGAGTAGATGTGACGGATGTGGAGTTTGGCAGCTCCTCTCCGCTTCCACTTGTTGTTGAAGACCGCATGGTCTGGGTGGATGTGGATGGCAACGAGTCTCCTAACTTTTGCTCCTTCAGTGGGAGAGGCATCCTGTTGCAGAGGAACATCAGAGCCTTCTCAGAAGATGAGAGCTCCTCCTCTCCATCAAGAAACTCCTCCTCCTCCTCCTCTTCGTTCTCTTCTTCCTCTGAGAGCAATGGGTCAGATGACAGAAGCAGTGTGGACCAAAGCGATGATGACGATAACAATGATGACTTGTGGTGGCAAGTGATGGTGCCAGTGGTGGTGTTGGTTGGCTTGCTTGTGGTGGTGGCCTTGGTTGGCGTCAACGTGGTGAAGAAGAAGAAAAAGAGCAAGCAATTGGTGTGAACGTCATACCACAACGTGCACATCCAAATATGTCCTTTGCAAAAATGAAATAAATAAACTGGTAACGGCAGCAGCGGAATGAGAGAAGAGAAAAGAGAATGTGTTCTTTGTTGCTGCTGCTTCGTCTTCTGCCACTTCCCGTTGTCCTTTTGCGCTGGATCGATGCATTGGAGAAGGGCCTTGCAGAAGCTCCGCAAAGCGATCCTAGTGCTGGGGTGGGGGACCACCCGGCAATTCATCGTTCTGTATCCTTTTTGTTCCCTCTTTCTTTTTTCCTTGCAAGAACGCAGACAACCACCAACGCTCTGGCCATCTCGGGCGTTTAAGGGCATTACGTTCGTTCCTATACGGAAAGAGAAAAGGAATTGCAGAATATTATTAGTGTGGAGGTGTTGTTGCAGTGGCGGCGGGATATCGCGGGCGATAGCTTGGGAGGGCATTGGAAGGAAGATGCTGCTGTTGTGGTGTTGCGGTCGTGGGCTGAGGAGGGCTTGGTGGTGCGGATTGCCAATGAGAGAAAGAAGAAGTGGCAGGAGCTGGTCCGGCGCTCATAGAATGCGATGGAGGAGAGCTCCATTGTTGTGGTTGTGGCTGCTGTGGTTGCGATACAGGATGGTAACTATGAGGAGGAAGACGATGAGCTGGTCTAGCGGGTGAAGAAGCAGGAGAAGAGACAGCGGATCCAGACGCAGAAGTAGATGAGGGCGAAAGCGGTCCACCGCCACTACTGCTAGTCGTTCCGGCAGGAATGAAGGAGCGACGAACGCGTATGCACCACCCACCAACAAACATTCCGTTCATGCCCTTAATGGCGTCTACGGTGGCCTGCTCGTTTCCCATTTTCACAAAGCCAAACCCTCTTGACCGCTCCGTGCCCGGTTCTGTTTGAGGAAGAGACTTCTATGTCAGGCCCAGCGCCTTGACTCTGTTGTGAGAGCATGGCTTGTCCTACACCCACAATACCCGTTCTTGTTAACAAAACAACAGATTTCTAAACGACACGCATCGAAGTATGCGAAGAAAAAAAAACGTACTGAATGCTTCTTTTTTCTGTCGTTCTTCCTCCGCCTTATGACGAAGAATGGAAAGAAGCTCGGAGAGAAGGAAGGCGGGGATGGTCCTTTATCAGCTCCAGCACGGACTCTGGCAAGCTTTCCTGGCTGACCCGCTCCATCAGCCCATTGAGCGTCTCTTGTTCATCCGGTTCAGGAGGGCTGCAATCTCCAGAGGAGGTTGGCTCGTCCTCTTCGGCCCCTTCTTCGAGCCGTCTCTTTTTCCACCCGGTAAGCGCGCTCCCTTCCATCTCTGTTGCCAGTCTGTTGTTTCAGCTTATTTTTTTTTCTTATTTTTTTTGAACCAAAAAATTCGAAGAAATATTTCACGGCGTCGACACAAAAGTAACCGATAGAGGAGGCTGGCGGAACGCCTTGCTCGTCCTCTTCGGCCCCTTCTGTCGCTCCAACTGGATGGAGAGAGTGTGTTTTGTCAACCTTCATGCTTTCGTAACCTACAGCATTGCCTCACGGTGTTACTTAGATGCTTCCAGCTAAAGCATAAACTTCAAGAAACAGCAGCATCGCTGAAATGGAGAAAGCATTACAAGCTGGAAGATGATAGAAGACCAAGAAAAAGAAGATGACGTACTCCATGAGCGCTTTGAACACAGGGCCGGGAATGGAGCGATTAAAACTGACGCCAATCATCGTTGGTGTACACCCCGTTGTGTTATACATAACCCTGTATAACGAGCGCTGTCTCTGGCTTCTGGCACACATTCATTCACAACGCCGAAAAAGCTGTCACTTCAGGTACTCTTTTTCTGTTGTATCCACTGCTCGAGGCTCTGAATGCCAAGAAAGCCACGAATAGTGCGAGCCACCTTCTGAGCTTGTTCTTCTGTGTCGTAAGAGCTCTGCTCGCACATGCTCAACCATTTATTGTTGGTGGCAGAGAGGTGCTGTTGCTCGGATCCGCTCAAGATGTCGATTATGATATGATCTTGCAACGATGTTCCTCCAGAAGACGAAGAAGTTAAAGCAGACGATAATGAGGAAGAAGAAGAAGGAAGCTTCCGTGCAACCTTTCCAAGTCCTTTTGTCATTCTGCTGAAAGCAGGCGAAGAAGGAGAAGAGGATGAGGAGGATGAAGAAGAGGCAGAAGATGAGGAAGAAGCAGAAGCGCCAGCAAACAAAGTTGAAGTTGCTATTGATAAGGAAGACGAGGAAGAACTTGAAGTCAACGACGAAGACGCAGATGAAGACGGTGCTAGAGAAGAAAGAGCAGCAGAAGCAGCAGTAGAAGAAGAAGAAGCGGACAAAGAAATAGAATTCGGAGAAGAGATAGCCTTGACGGGCGTTTCAATTTCAAAAAAGACTTTGTATTCGGTCTTTCTGTCTTGAGTGTTTCTGTGTATTTCAACCAACGCTATCTCCGACAGAGAGTAAAACTCCTCTGTGCGAGCAAAAGCAGTGCTGCGAATGATGCCCATCTGTTTGACAGTAAATGTTCACCTTTAGGTGGCGTTGAAAGGGCAACAAGTGAGGAGGACAGAAAAGATAACAGGAACGAACCAGGTTTTGATCCTTATCTAGAAAGCAAACCTCCTTTTTGGAGATGAGCATCGTGGTCATAAACACTGCCAGAAGCATCAAACCAAAGGGCCACACCACCCTTGTTATCACAGCAGAGCAATAAGAGCAACAAGAGAGAGAGAGAGAGAGAGAGAGAAGTTCAGCTTTTGACCTGGCGTTAACGTACTGCGGATAGCAGTACAATAGGAAGGAAAAAATACCAGCGATAGTCGTCAACCTCGTCTCTGAGCAGGGTGCCATCCTCATCCACCGGTTCGCCTTTCCAGTTCTCAAACTGCCAACGGCGAAGAGCATGAGTGAGAAAAACTTGAAGTCTATTTTAAAAAAAGAAGAGCTAATGCATACGATCAGGTGGTTGATCTTATCGACCAGTTGCTTCTTCTTGTGATAGCCAAACGTGAAGTAATGCGTCAAGGGGACCGACTCTACTATGGTCTTATGCTTCCCCACCGCCTTGAGCCCTCTTCCAACAGAGTTTCCTGCCCCTCTTTCAACGACAAATTCCCCTTCGTTGTCGTCTTGTTCTTCCTCCTTCTCCTCCATCTCCTTCTCTGCTGCTTCTTTTTCTTGTGCTTGGTCGTCGTTCAAACGTGGCTGAGGTTGTTGTTGTTGTTGAGTTCGTGTTGGTCCACTTCGTACCAACAACGCAACTCGAAAGGTTTGAGCGTTGTCCTCGACGATGGCCCCCACCACGCTCTCCAGCCTGAACCACCTCTCCTTCCACATCCAAAAGTTGGTGCTGGTGACGCGGCAGTAGCCCTGCGAGGAGGCCACCAGAGCTCCACCTCCACCTCCTTGGCTGCTGGGGGAGAGGGAGGGGCCACAAAGCAGCTCCGTCCGCCAGCCAAAGATGAGAACGACTGCAATGCCTGCCACCAGGAAGAACAAGCCCAAGAGCTGAAGGTTGATAGGGTTCTTGTGAAAGTAGAGGAACGTGTCCGTCCGAGATACCAAGTCCATACCGTTCTCCTCCCCCCGCCCCGCTTCCTCCTTCTCTTTCTTTCTCGAAATTTTTCTCAATCATTGTTGATTGTCGATTTTCAGCGACAATTATTAATATATTGTATTTTTACGAATAATTGTGGTAGTAATCGATGCGCCACGTCATTTTCACCGATAAAAGTTGTCAAGTTTCTCCAACCAAGGAGGGAGGGGGGAAAAGAAGAAGAACAGTTGTTGTTGTGGTTGTTTTTGTGGGTTTGTTTTTGTTATTATTTTTTTTTTTTTTTTTGAAAGATTGTTGTGACGAGTAGGAAAAGTGAGCTCCTCCTCCGAGCGCTTCCTGGTTTGTTGAAATCAATCAAGCCACTTTGCGGGAAAAAAAAAAAACAAAAGCCGGAAAGGTAGCGGCGCGTAAGGAAGCAGGTTTGGTTTACGTGAATGTGATTTGTTGTCTACACATCTCTCTCTTTTTTTGTGTGGTGTTTGTGTCGGCACTTCTCCCCCCCTTTTGTTTGTTTTAAAGGGATTTAAAAGGGTCTTTCTTTTGGTTGGCTTGATTTATTTTTGTATTTCAACTCTTTTTTTTTTCAAGACAAAGCGGCGTTCTTTGTTTTTTGTTTCAAGAAGAGACGACTCATCTTTAAAAAATTTTCCAAACCCCCTCCAAATCTTTGTTATTAAGTTGACTCATCTCAGCCTTCCTTTTTTTTTTCTTTCTAACCGATTTTTTGTTTGATTTTTGCTTCAGGGATACGTAACATCTCCCTTCTCTTGCTGCGGAGGAAAGGCAAGAAAAGGCGAAAAGAGCAGAGAACCAGGAAAGAGAGAGAGAGACACTACAGCGTAATTCGTTGCTGTTGCCTTTCAAAGCTTCAGTTGGCTTGTTCGTTCAAAGAAGAAGCGGAGGAGAAAACGTACGAAATTCAGAAAACAGGAAGAAAGAAGGAACGAAATTTGAACGGAAAAGAGGAGGAGCGAGGACACCTCTAACCGACTGCAGAAGAAAAAAAACAAGCCAAAGTCCAAAGTGACGTCTTACCGTTGCAAGAGAGCAAAAATACATCCAGAAGAATAGGAAGAAAGAAGCTTTGCAAAGAAGGAAGAAGGAAGTTTCTTGTTCAAGTTCCCTGATGCAAAGGGGTTCTGGAGCCACTACCAGTAAAGGGTCTCCATCTCCACGGGGCACATTGACGGCCGCTTCAAGACCCTCATCGTCCCCAGCAGCTACCGTTTCCCCTTCTACCTCTCCTCCCTCGTCGACTTCTCCTCCCTCGTCTACTCCTGTAACTCCTTCTTCGTCAGCATTGAAACCAGGCGAACACCGGTTTGAAAGTCAATTTTTCTACTGGCCTACAACATGCAGCCATTGTGGAACGTTGCTTTGTCTGGCTAAGGGTGTCCAATGCAGCGACTGCAACTTCACTGCTCATGCGGAGTGTTTGGTCCACGTGCCGAAGAACTGCGCCACCTCTCGCTTGCGAAGGACCCGCAGCCTTACCTCTCCTATGGCTCGTGCCAGCCAAACCCGTGTCAAGAAGGAGGTACTATCCTATTCCTTCTCGGTTCTCGTTTTTGTTGTGCTAATCACTGTAAAATTTGCAGCAAGATATATTCAGCCGGCATAATATCACGAAGGAGGGACCCTTATTGAAGATGGCTCTTGCTGATGCAAGCTGGAATCCTAAATGGGTTATTTTGAAAGGAGAGAACCTTTACTTTTTTAAACCTGAAAACGTACGCCTCATTATTCTAGTTGAATATCTTGTTCACATTCAGCTCCCAGTTCTCGCTCTCGCTCTCACTCTCTTCCCTCTTCAAACACTGATGCTGTTTTTGAATCTTTTTTCAGGACGTAAGAAAGTATGTTAGACCACAAGGCACTATCTCGCTGAAACCAGGTTTTTCAATATCAAATGTAAGCAAAGAAGGTACTGGAAGGGATCATTGCTTCGTGATATACAACAACGATGGTGATTTCTACTTTGCTGCCCGCAACGAAGGAGAAAGAAAAGAATGGAAGCATGCTATCAAATATGAAACCAAAGCAATAGCCTACTCCCCTAATGAAGGCGAAGTCTACGAGAAGACTCCTGGAGAGGTCTCTCTCTCTCTCTCTCTCTCTCGTTATCTTCCCTCCTTAGCTCTTTTGCTAACCTGCTTTCGGGGGAAAAAAAAAGATGGCAGAGTCTTGGCTATTCATGTCTTATTTGGCCCAACCAGCCCACTTTGCTTGGGAAGACATCAAAACACAACGACAAAGGTTGTTGAATGTACCTGATATTGTCCAGCAGGTATTTCTTTCTCCGTTGTTGTCAATTCATTCTACTATTTCTAAATACTAAATCAACAACGGATAAAGGCACCTCAACCACCTGAGATGATTCCGAGCATTGCTCTACGGCCTGCTACTCTGGAAGGTCAGGAAGAAATTGCTTATTTTAGGGCTAAAATTGAAAAGTAATCTATTCTCTCTCTCTCTCTCTCTCTCTCTCTCGTTTTTCCGCCTTAACTGCATCTCACCACTCTCCCTTACTCTCATAAGTGTGACGAAGTTACTGGAAAAAAGAAGTAAAGTTCGTTTGATCAACGCTGAGATCACGAGCAATGCAATCGCTACCAACTTTCCCTCCGCTTTCCTGGTTCATTTTCGGTATCACCAGCTGCGTAATCGAGTACGTTGTCGCCGTGACGATACTCTATTCAAAGTCATTCGGGATGACTTGTTGTTGCACATCCAACCAACCGACTTGAGCGTGTCATGGGTGCCTCTCAGTGCTGAAGACTACGTTGTCAAGTTGGGTCGCTGCAATGAGTACATTTTTGATACCAACGTGCCCCTTTCTTCGATTCAATACGTGAGAGACTGCATCACCAAATCACAAGTCATCGAGTTTGAGTTAGTTGAGTATGAGCCTCTCAAATCCAAAGCGGCAAATCGGGTTCGTAGAAACGAAACAAACTAGTGCAAAAGAACACTAGCTAACTAACTATGCTTTCTTACTTTCTCTATGTGGTGACAACAGCTTAACAGTTTGCCAACGAGTGAACAAGCACAACAATCATTTTGCTCAATCAAAGCAGACAAAGCTTTAGGACTTGCCACTCGTCTTGACTACTGTTACAACATTGCGGATGTGACCAAAAAGTTCGAGCTTAAGATATGCAGAGTGGAGAACTTTAGCAAGCAGGCGCTCTACGCCACCAACAAGTTTTTCCGCAATGACATCGAAGGAGAAGGCATCAACCTCTTTGTAATAGCTGCCCTTTACTACGGCGGCGAGCTCATTGCCCCGCCCATTTACACACAACCTGTTCGTGGAAGGCCTGTTTGGAATGAGTGGATGCAGTGCGAGAGCGTTCGCATGTGTGACATTCCACGCGAAACCCGCATCTGCTTCTCATTCTACGCTTGCTTAGGCGAGCAGAGCGGAACTTTGGCCAAGTTTCAACAGCTGTTGAGAGGAGGATATACTGAGTTTGTGTCGTTGGGGTGGGTTAACTACAACCTCGTGGACTTTACTGGCGTTGTTGCCACTGGACGTCGTAAAATTCACATGTGGCCCCCTACTTCTACCGCCCAAAATCCTTTTGGTACTCTTTTCTCTCTGTCTCTCTGTCTCTGTCTCTCTTTGTCTCTCTCTGCCTCTCTCTCTCTTTGTCTCTCTTTGTCTCTCTTTGTCTCTCTTTGTCTCTCTTTGTCTCTCTTTCTCTTTCTCTTTCTCTTTCTCTTTCTCTTTCTCTTTCTCTTTCTCTTTCTCTTTCTCTTTCTCTTTCTCTTTCTCTTTCTCTTTCTCTCTCTTCCGTCTTTTCTTGTAGCGTTAGATTCTTTCTTACTCCTCTTCCCGTCTACAGGCACTTGCGTTTCAAATTTGGATCCCAAGTCTTTGGCTCTTGTGATTGAGTTTGATTCCACATCACCAAGACCTGTCGTGTTTGTGGATGATATTCCAGAGCCATTCGTAACGGAAAAAGAAAAAATCGGGGAAGAAGCGGAAGAACCAGAAAAAGAGAAAGAGGAGGAGGCAGAAGTAAGCAGGTTGTTGGGAAAACTCGATATGGAAGAAATAGAAGACAAAGAGCCGGACCCTCAAGAAAGAAAGCAATTAGAGGCTATCTGCAAACGAGGTTTTTTCTTCTTTCAACGCTTAATGATATGCTTTGGATTGCTTACCGTGATTTCTCTTGATTTTGTTATGCTTACCCCCTACAGATGCTCTCTGTTGCATGAACAGCAAAGAAAAGAAATTGGTTTGGGCGTATCGCTACTATCTCATGAGACAATATCCTCAAGCTCTCTCCAAAGTGCTTCTCGCAGTGGCGTGGAATATGCGATCCTGTGTGGAAGAAGCTCACAAGCTGTTGCGTAGATGGGAACCAATTCCTCATATCTACGCGTTGGAGCTTCTCGACGTTCGCTTTCCGGACACAAAAGTTCGTCAGTTCGCCGTCTCTTGTCTGCGTGACTTGAGCGATAGAGAACTGGTCGAGTTCTTGCCTCAATTAGTTCAGGTCCTTAAATCGGAGCCCTATCATTACTCTGCTTTGTCTGAATTCCTTTTGTTACGGTCGATAAGCAGCATCGTTGTTGGTCATCCCTTTTTCTGGCATCTCACTGTATGATCCTCTTCCCCCCCTCTCTCTCTCTCTCTCTCTCTCTCTCTCTCTCTCTCTCTCTCTCTCTCTCTCTCTCCTCTTGCTCTCGCTCTCTCTCGTTGTTCTAAATGACCTCCCGATAAATGCAGTCGGAGATACATCTTGCAGATATAGCTGTACGATTCAAGCTTTTGCTGGAAGGCTTGCTTCAAGGATGGGGAGACGACGAGGTTATCCAAGAATTTGCAAACCAGCTCAAAATAGTGGAGTCTGTGGCCAACGTCGCCAAGTCCATCAAAGAAGGACCCTACAACAAAGAAGAGAAGCAGCGAGCCCTCAAGCAGTACCTTCGAAAGCTGGACCTTCCCTCCTCCTTCCAACTGCCTAACAACCCCAAGTTTGAGGCCATCAACTTGATCCTGGACAAGTGTCGCGTGATGGACTCGATGACACAACCGCTTTGGCTTGTGTTTGAGAATGCAGAGCGCTCCCTCACGCAAATCATATTCAAGGCAGGAGACGACCTGCGAACGGACATATTGGTGCTTCAAATGATGAGAATAATGGATGGCCTCTGGAAGAGCGAAGGCCTGGACCTCCACATGCAACCCTACCGCGCCGTATGTACTGGCAAAGAGGTGGGCATCATTGAAGTCATCGCCAACTCTCAGACCACGGCTGCTATTCAGCAGACTTATGGTGGCGGTGGCGCCGTCTCCGCCTTCTCTACCACCGCAATAAGGGATTGGCTGCGGGACTGTAATCCAACGGAGAAAGCGCATGAGGACGCAATCAAGAACTTCACCCTCAGCTGTGCCGGCTACTGCGTGGCCACCTACATCTTGGGCATCGGTGATCGGCACAACGACAACATCATGTGCTCTTACTCTGGCAACATGTTCCACATCGACTTTGGGTACTTTTTGGGAAAGCGGGTAACCTTTGTCGGCATTCCTCGCGAGACCACTCCCTTTGTGTTGACGCCAGAGTTTGCGGAGGCAATGGGCGGCGAGGGCAGCACTAACTTCAAACGGTTCGTGCATCACTGCTGCAAGGCCTACAACATCCTCCGCAAGCATGGCCACCTCTTCATCACTCTCTTTGTCATGATGCTGAGCAGCGGCATTGAGCAGTTGCACGACTTTGAGGATCTATACTACTTGCGCGATGCTCTCTCGTTGGAGCTGACGGAGACGCAAGCTGCCGCCAAGTTCACCAACCTCATCTATCAGAGCCTTCACAACCAAATGACTCGAGTCAACAACATGGTGCATATCCACTTTCATCCAAAGAACAAGTAAGCGGTGGTGCTCCATCTGTTCTTCTCACCTCTCCTCCCTCGTCGACTTCTCCTCCTTATATTGTACAGCAAACAAACCACTCAACTTTATGTACCTATTAATTAATGCTTATTTTATTCATTATTTGAATGTAAGAAACTTTTAAAAAAAAGCTACCTGTTGTGCAATTCCACTAAGTTTCGCTGTGTTTTTAACGGGATAAGACTTGGAGCAACTCCATCCCCCTTTCCGTTTTGCCATTCCTAATCCTTACTAAAAGTGGAAAAAAGCAAAACAGAAAATAACAAGAAAAAGGAAGCAAGGTGGATAGTGCAGTTGAAAAAGGAGTTCCCCGGACATGACAACTTTGTAAACTCCGTCTGACTTTTGTATTCCTTCTTTGTGTGTTTAGCCTGTTCTGGACGAGCCTCTATTTTAGGTGATACTCAGCCTGATCCCCCTTCCCTCAATCGGAAACTCCGAGAGGAATTGGTAGGAAAACTCGTGAAAGTAAGAAAAAACGTGTTCTTTTCCTTTCGTGTTTTTTTCTTTTCTGTTTTTGCAACCGGAACGAACTGAGTTGTTCCCTTTTTAACATTCATTTTCCTTTCTCGTTGCTCCTGATCCAACAGGCCGTTTTTTTTTGACGTTTAAAAAAAACTAGTCAAAGGAGGAGAATTACGCATTTTCCGATTGTATGATTTTCTTTCTCCGGTTTTCACTGCTATCGCCAGGTGAGGGCGGGGAGGGTGCGACAAGATGAATGCGCCTGCCTTAATTCTTACTTTATATACTGTTGTTCCATTCTACATTTCTTATTTTTTTCTAAAAAAACAAACTCCGAGCAACAGGCAGTCAACGAAATAGGAGTGGTAGCACAAGTGCTGGCTGAGATGAAAAAACACAGTGTTGCGCTTGGGAACATAACTGCTAGGGTTTCTTTCACGTCCTTTTCCATTTCTCTCTCTTTCTCTCTCTCTCTCTCTCTCTCTCGTTCTCTCTCTCTCTCTCTCTCTGGCTCTCTTCTAGCTCTCTCGTTCTCACCCGTGCGACACGTTCACATTATTTCCCTATCAAAGATTCACATGATAACAGAAGACATGATGGCGATGCTGCGGCTGTCCCAAACCAAGACGTTGAGTGTTGCTGAAGGACACAGTTTACAACACAATCTTGTTGTCTTTTGCGCCCTGAACGATGAGAAAGCCCGTCTAGAGAGAGTAAGTTTTTGCTTATGCTACTTTGCCATTTTGCTCTCTCGTTCAAAAGAGGTACTAACATGTTTTCAGTTGAGCTCCACTTTTACAATAAAACCATGGAAGCAGGGAAAAGAAACAAACGAGGAAGAGGAACCTTGTTGGGTTAACAAAACGTTGCAAGTGGTGCTTCCTGCAGAAGAGAAAGATAGTCTTTCTGGAGAACAAACGGAAAGCAGCGGCACAGAACAAGAGCAAGGAGAAACTACCGTGAAATGCAGCAAACGAAAGCGGAAGAGAAAGCAAGAGAGAAAATGGCACTTGTGCGTTCCCCTCGACAGTGGATTCCACGCTGCTCCATCGCCACCAGTTTCTTGCTCTACTTCTACTGTTACCGCTACTTCTTTCTCCCAAACCGCTACAGAAGCCGAAAGGGAAGATGAGGGAGATGATGAGAAAGAAGCAAGCGACGACCCGGCCTCTTCAAAACGGAGCCGCACAACGAATGCTTCAACCACTGCCGCCTCAACTACTGCCGCCCGGCCGAAATGCATGACTCTTGACTTTTTGCTAAACTGAACGGAAAGAGGAACCAAGCAGGCTGTTGCCAGTGTACATTTCAAGTTTTGTTTTTGAATGGAGAATTGTCCTTTTCTTTGTCCCAAAAGAAATGTAAAGGAAAGAAGACAAGAAAGATAGAAAACAAATACCTTTCGAAAGGTCGAATCAGAAATGGCCCCTCCGTTTTTGGGGTCAGCTGGCCAAGGAGACGAGCGGAGCAGAGAGCCGATGGATGGCCTGCTCGATGATGGTCCTCCTCCCGTTTCAAATAATACACATTTACTCTACGAATATTTCAAATATTAAACAATGATTGGTATTTTGGTAGGAAAGGAGAAAGAAAGGAAAATGGAAGAGAACATACTTGGTTTGTTGGATGAGAATACGTTGGAGCTGGTGTTGTGCCATTTGGAGCCTTCTGATGTGGCCAGGTTGATGACCACCTGTTCGGCCCTGCACAAAGCGTGCAACTCGAAGTCGTTGTGGCTTGTGCTTTATCTTCGCACTTTTGGCGCCGATTTTTGGGGCGAGAACGCCGGCGTTCATCCTTACGTTCATGTATGTGCGCTTTCTTGGCGTTTCAGCCTTGTTGGTGTTTTTTCTTTCTTGTCGTTTCTTTCTTTCTTGTCGTTTCTTTCTTTCTTGTCGTTTCTTTCTTTCTTGTCGTTTCTTTCTTGTCGTTTCTTTCTTGTCGTTTCTTTCTTTCTTTCTTTCTTTCTTTCTTTCTTTCTTTCTATCTTTTTTTCTTTCTTTCTTTCTTTCTTTCTTTCTTTCTTTCTTTCTTTCTTTCTTTCTTTCTTTCTTTCTTTCTTTCTTTCTTTCTTTCTTTCTTTCTTTCTTTCTTTCTTTCTTTCTTTCTTTCTTTCTTTCTTTCTTTCTTTCTTTCTTTCTTTCTTTCTTTCTTTCTTTCTTTCTTTAACGGTACAACAATAAAAAGGAGACTCTGCATGAACTCACGTACGAGTACGAAGAGGAAGCGGGTGTCACGAAAGTAACAGCCGTGAGAGACACAGCGGAAGCGTTGAATAACGAGTGGAGAAGGTGCCCTCCTGGTGATGTCTTACAACGTTTTGCAGAGACCTATCCGCCCTCTCATTGGGATCCTTCTGTCCCGTTTGACTTGCGCCGCTTCTTCTCGGAAGAAGCGGCCAAGGAAGCAAACAAAGATAACGCGTTAAAGAAATTATTTCGAACTCATTTGCACATGTTCAGGTATCCAGCTAGCTTCTCTCTCTCCCTTTCTCTCTCTCTCTCTCTCCCTTTCTCTCTCTCTCTCTCTCTCTCTCTCTCTCTCTCCTTTGTTCTTTTTAACGTTATTTCCGTTTGTCTGACCTTCTTTTTTCTTTTCATTCTTTTTTCTTTTTAAAACAACAAAAAGGGTATGGCAACAACAGCTGCTTAAAAGAGCAGGAGAGCAAGAAGAAGAAGAAGAGAAAGAAGAAGAAGAAGAGAAAGAAGAAGATCTGGAAGAAGGTTCCCCAACCACATTTGTTATCGCCGGGATGGACCATGCCAGCCTTGATCTCGTCTTATCTCTCATTGAAAAATACTGCCAGCTCTTCAAGCCCATTCACGGGCTTGGTCAACGCCTTGACAGCCCTGGCGGATGCAGCATATATTCGCATGCTTTCAACGATAGTCTAACGTACAGGGACTCAAAGGCGGCCTATCGAGTGGTCAAAGTGCCAAAGCCAAGGGGATACTTGCGCCGTATCAGTTCTGAACAGGACACGGCCAAGATTGTTTATGTTGTGGATGGCGATAAACTTCTTGCTGATGAAGAGCATCGATCCGAGGTATGTATGGAAATAACAGACTTAAAACAGAACGAATGACGATAAAAACTAGAGGAGGAGGAATAGAGAGAAAGAATGGGAAACCTGCTTAACCGCTACTTTCACAAACCCCCACATAGGTATACAGAGAGTTTCATGGTATCCTAGGAGAGGCGCGATATAGCGATAACATTTTCGTCAGCCTGCTTGTGACCAGCTCTAAGTCAGAAGACCGTATAGTCGGCCAAGTCATGAACGCTCTCAAGATATCCAGACATGACATCCCCGACCACATGTGTCCTTACTATCTTGGCCCGGTGGTTGTAGGCGGTTGTCGCGCTGTTCCCACAAACACCTCGCTGGACATAGAATCGTTGGAGCAAACCATTGCCGCCCTCTCAAAGAGCGAACTGTTGGGTTCTGCCCCAACTTCTGCCTACAGTTCCCCACTCGACTCCCTGTTTCAGAAACAACCGGCGGCAGCATGTTGGTTCTGGTTGACACGGCAACCTGGCCGTACTCCGGAATGGGATTTTCACCCATGGCTGCCGTCCCGTTACCACATCGGTGAGCTCAAAGCGACATGGGACGAGAGCCAAGGATGGCCGGCGTAAGGCGCTTAAAACCCAGCTGATAACATTTTTATTTAATCTAATATTTTTTTTTAAGTGGAGTATAATGCCTTGCTCATAATGCGAAACCGTAAAAGTAACAGCTTGCTCCCTTCATTTGAGTGATTGCACCGGTTTTGCCCTAGGAACAAAAAGATAAGCGGAAGCCGATGAATTAAATACCACCGCTTTATTCGTCATTTATTTTCTGGAGGGCCGTTGTAACTTGTTTGGTGTTACTAACGTTTGAAGATGAAGGCAGCAACTACCTTGACCTCCGTTTTGTTTTTAGTCTTGCTGGTTTCTGTTGCCTCTGCTAAAACTGGTATGAATTTGTCACTATATATTCTTTTTTGACCTTTGTTTGGTTTGTGCAACTAACCCCCTCCTGTTCTTAAAACCTGCAGGTTACTTCGAAACTGGAGCAGCTGGAATAAATCCCAGTTGCACGCAAAGCGAACCTTGTGCCGACCCTTTTGCATACTTGTCCAACAACACCTTTGACGAGTACGTGTTGGCCTCAGGAGACTACACCGTGGACTCGGCAGTTGTACTCACGAAACCCTTCACTCTAAGGTCGTTTTTCTCCTTGGCAGTTGTTGTTGTTGTTCTTCTTGTTCTTCTTGTTCTTCTTGTTCTTCTTCTTCTCCTTTTATTCTCTCTTCTCGAATATTCATGCTCTGAGCATCAACTCAAAAAGAAAATGGAGGGAAAGAGATGAAAACGAGCCGGTGGTCCTCACAAGCTTTGGTTCCAAGTTGTTCTATCTTGACATGCAACAGCCGTTAACAGGGGCAGTCACCTGGAGTTTCCAAGACATTATTATGCAATGCAGTAACGGTTATGCCATCGACATGTTCGATGGCGGGGATGGCCAAGCCCATTTAGAACTGCACAACGTGACAATCCGCAACTCTGGAGGAGGTGTTATTGTATGGAATCATATATTGGAAACGAACAATCTCATCATCAGCAATATTTCTTGTCAATCTGGCGAACGTACGTAGCACCTTCTCCACTTTCAAACCATTTCTTCTGCTTCGTTCCGTCTCATTTAAACCGCTCTTTCCCCCCAAGCATTGGCAGTATTATATTCAAACTGGACTTTCACAGACGTTACCTTGCTAAACAATTGCCTTGGTGGCGATTATGGTACCTTATTCTCTCTTTTTTAAACTTTTATGCCAGGCTGTCTTCTCATTCCCCTGTTTTCGGATACAAAAGTGAGCGTCGCTTCTGTTGCAGGAACTGAGGCTATTTCTTCGGGGGGCTCCCTTGTCTTCAGTAACAATCGTGGGAGCTCCGATGGCGCAGTGCTTGACATCGGCGGTTCGACATTTGTTTTGGATCGCACTCAGGTCTCCTTTTTCGATAATACAGCCTCGATAGGCAGCCTCGGTATTTCTCTTGTTCTTTTGGGGCTGATTTTCTTTTACCAATTTTTTTCTCTCTCTGTTTTGTAGTTTTGCTGTCTGGCTCTGAATGGCTAAGCACTGGGCAGATACTTTTTCAGACAAACTCGGCGGGCAGCCTGATTCAGACGGCGTCTGGCTCCGGATTCCAAAGTCTATTGCCTCTCCAGATGTTGGATAATGTCTTGTTCAACCCTGACGCGCCATTCGACCTCGAGGAAAGCACCTATTTTTGCGCTATTCCATGTAACAGTAGCGAATGTGACTGTAACCACCTGCCTCTAGTTTCTTGGAACGTTTCATCCCAACTGTTGGACTTGACTACTTCTGAAGGCACGCTTGTCTTTCCTCTCATCATAAATCCACCTGCACCTTTCGGCTTTCATGTTCCTCTTTTATTGGAACTGTCTGATGGTTTGTTGTACCCACAACAATTTACCATTCAGCCGTTGCCTTCTACCACTACCGCATCCACTTTGAACGTTACATTGGAGATCTCACAAAACAGTTCGCATGCGGAGCTGGCCATCACGAAGACGCTTGCGTTGAGCCAACCAGCTACAATCGCATTCTTCCCTGCATCTACTCTCTTGGGTTCCACATTCAACTTCTTCCTCTCCTCTGACCACCTGCAATTAACAATGGCTCCTTTCATTCCTCTGACCAACCGCACCGTCTACCAACCTGAACAAAGCGAGATATCGGTCAGCTTTCCGAACAACAACAAACCGGATCACACCCTTGCCCTCCATGACCCGCAAGACAACCACCCCCTGGCCAATTACTCTATCACCGCTCTGTTTGCCACTTTGATGGAGGTGGATCAAGATGGAGAGACGGTGAGCATGGTGTCCTTGCAAGACACAGATTTCGTGATGGAAGAGCTGGGCAACACCAGCTTCAATCTCAACCACGCCCTTCCCTTCATCTCCTTCTCCGCCGACATCGCCTCCTTCACCTCAGTTGGAACAGGAAAGAAGGTGAATTTGACGGAGAGCATGAAGATGGAGATGAACTTCACCATGTTTGCAGAAGAACAAGAAATAGAGTTTGCAGACGTGGAGCAGGTCATGGCGGCCAATACCCTCAAGTGGAGCTTGTTCCTCTCTTCCTGGCCCTTCCAACATCGCAACCATTCCTTGCAGCTTCACCTCTCCCTCAGCAGCCAGGATGGCCCCATCGCTGAGGGTGTGGAAGAAGTGGAGGAGAATGGAGTGTTTTCCTTTGTGTTGAGGACGGAGAACACAGAGATTCCTTTCAACGTCTTACCCCTGGCTCTATCACAAGGAAAAAGAGCGGAGGTGGGGGCAGAATGGAGGGGAGTGGAGCAAGAGATGGTGGTGCAGTTGCCATGGTTCGAGCACTCAATGTTGTTGGACCCTGACATGTCATTGTTGGTGGGAGAAGCAGAAGAAGAAGGAAAGGAGAAGGATGAGAATGACGGACTGTGGTGGAAGATCGTGGTGCCAGTGGTGGTGGTGTTGGTGGTGGCGGTGGTGGTTGTGATTGCGGTGGTGGGTGTCACCATGTTGAAGAGAAGGAGCAAGCAGAGAAGGGTGAGAGTGGCCAACAAGTTGAAATCTGGTTCTTGTGAAGCGAATTTTTAATAAAATAACCCTTTTCTCCTTTTTTTTCTTGCATATCAGATTGTCCTCCAATGAAAAGAGCAATTATACCTACACAGCAATCTGTGCAACTAAATCCCTACCTTGTGGTAAGACAGGTTACTTCAAAACTGGAGCAGCTGGAATGACTCCCAGTTACATGCAAAAGGAACGTTGTGCCGATCCTTTTGCATACTTGTCCAACAACACCTTTGAAAGAAATAAAAAACAAGTTCGGGGAAACGAGGATGTTGCCTGGTTGCGCTCGATCGTATGCTGGTAGGAAGTCATAAACGGTCATTTGTTGTCGATCTCGATTGGTACTTGCTAGCGGAAGTTTGACATCCTCTCACTCTCTTGGTTTGCGAGTGAAAATATCCGTCACGAATGCCGTGTCTTGCAAGGACACCGTCCTCACCACCTTTCCTTCTTCGTCAACTTCCATCAAAGTGGCAAACCGCCTAACAAGTCGAAGACCAGCGGAAGAACAAGGGAGGAGGGAGTTGGTGGATCGGTGGTTAAAGAAAGAATGAGTCTGTTGCGAGGCAGGGAAGACCAACTGCGGGGAACAATTCACGAGAGAGAGAGAGAGAGAGAGAGAGAGAGAGAGAGAGAGACAGGGATACAGATAGAGAAGGAGAGAGAGCAAGAGGGCACAATCAAACTGAGAGATAAGACGAAAAAACAAGAGGACAGCGAACCTGATGGTGAAGTTTCCGTTGGGAAACATGGTGGAATTGAAAGTATACAGCCCGGCGGCTAATACATATTCTCCAAAAGCATTGGAAGGCAAGAAGGGGAAAGGATCGGCGCAAGGTTTGCTTTCTGTGCAAGAACTGCCTGTCCCACCCATCTCAAAGTAACCTGTTTTGTGTCAATTATTTGAAACATACATAACACATATATCAAAACAACAGAACATTAAAAAATAAAAAAGAAGGAAGAAAAAAGAAAAGAGAAAAAAGTACGAGAAAGACACAAGGGGCAAGAAAGCAAAAACAAAACAAAACAAAACAAGAGTGGACTCAAAAAAAACACGGACCAGTTTGTGCTGAAGCCAGAGAACACAATGCCAGCAACACCACAGAGCCTGAAACGGTCAACTTCATCTCTTGCAGCTTCTTCAAATGGCAGGAGTGGTAGCCGCTGTGTGTGCTCTTTTATATTTTTGTTTTTCTCACAAAAGAGAAATAAAAGATGTTGGTAATGAAGCAGTGTTCAACCGGTAAAGGCATATAACATAATGCATTTCATTAAGAAACAGAGTCCAAACACATTTTGAAGTACAGCAGTTTAATACAGGTGAATTATTACTGCTCAAAAGGCGCCACCTTTTTCTTGTTTGTTTACTCTGTGAACCGTATTGTTGGTTTGTGTCTCTGATGATTATGTATTCTAATCTTCGGTTTGGCTTCGCATCCGTACCATCAGTTTCTCGGTTCTTCGTTGTTTTCTCCTTC
>JAVKOQ010000623.1:0-23322 GCA_031835245.1 Balamuthia mandrillaris
CGTCAGTTCCATCAAATTGTTGATGTCAAACGAGCTACATAAGCAAAGGGCAGCCCACGAGCACGAACTGCAAACCATTAGTAAGGAGCATCAGGACAAAATGAAAGAGCTAGAGTCCCGCTTGGAGAGCATGCGCAGCCGAGCACAGCAAATACTTTCTGGGGGAAAGAGACGTGCTTCTAAGATATCAGTAGTGTCAAGCCAGCCCTTGGAGGACGAGGAACCGAAAGACCCTGCATTGGGGAATCGTTCCACTTGGGACCCATCATCTAATGAAAATTCTAGTGACGATGCAGCTGAAGTCATCTCCCAATGCCAAAGAGTAGGTCTTAAACAGTTCACTTCTGACTGCTTTCATCTAACAAGACGTTGTTATTCCCTTTGTCTTGCAAACACAGAAGAGAAAGAGAAAATTAGGAAGCAAAACCAATGCCCAGCCCGGTAAACGGGTACACTTTCTTCCTTTCTCCGCAAACATGTGTTGAAGGCGTACACAATGGAGCTGATGATGAGGCCACCTACCACTCAACAGGTAGTGCGAAAGCAGGCTCGCTACGTGGCTAGTGCTAATGCCGTTTCTTCTCAAGCAGCCAAAAAGAAAAGGGTAGGTTTTTTACCCACCCTACCCACCACAGCACGCATCTCACCTGCTAGCGCCAAAAAAAAAAAAGAAACAGAGCAATAGAAAGTCGGGAAAAAAGACAGCGGCGACCAGACCTAGTGCTGCTGCTTCCGCGGTGGACTTGTTTGACGATGTGTTTGCGTTCACCTCCGATTGAGTGAGAGCTAGCACCAGCCAGCTCCCAGAAGCAAGGGAAGGGACGGACAAGTAATCAATGACAGAGGTTTGAGGGGAGGGGGAATGGTTGAAGGATGGAACGTATAAGAGAACAAGAGACCAGAGTCGCCAGCACGCTGCTGTTTATTGTCCTTCCTCAACTGCCAGTGGCTAGGCCAGAGAGTAAAGAGAGAGGGGCAGAACACTCGCGTGGGAAGCCCATTTAGTGCTTGTTCCTCCGTGCCCTGTGAGTAGGGGCCTTCTTGGTCACGCCACCAAGAGACTGGTTGATTCTAGACCAGCGAGCCAGGGCGTCCCTCTTCAGGTCAGGGCGGTAGGCTCCGACTTCCTTGGAGACCACCTTGGCGGTTCTTCTGTAGTTGGCACTGAGAGTGAGCTTCCTGAAAGCTTGGTTGGGCCTCTGCCTCTTGGAAGCCTTCTTGGACTGCAAACGAAGAACTGCTCCATTGCCAGCAGCCACAAGATCGACGACCTTGTTGTTTGCAAGGCCGGAGTGCTTGAAGGAGTTGACGTTGCGGAGGTTGCCAGGCTCACGGCTGAACTGAGCACCGTCCCTCTTGATGAGGAAGGAGTTATTGGATCTCACAAGTAGCCACTTCAAGTCTGGGGAAGCCATCTCTGTTGTTCTAGGAGAGCAAAGAAACAGTAATTAGAATACGATTTTTCACACAGATTAGAATGAGGATAGTCGCAATGACGATCCAAAGAGAAAAATGCACAGCACTAAGCAAGAAAAACCCTGCCTTCGGAAACAAAAAGAGGGGAAGGGGAGACAAACCTGTACCACGGAGGATAGGACCGGACTCTGCACTAGAAAATGAAAAAATAAAAATAGTGTGTGGGTTTTTTGTTGCGGCGGAGGGGAAAAAGAAAAATGGAGGAACCTAGAACTCCGTGCGCTGACGTCATCGAATAACTCCGCCACTTGTCGACAACAAGACAGAGAGAGGAAGAGAGAAAGAGATCGATGAAAGCAAGATCTTAAGAGTATATTTTAATGGATTAAGGGCTGATTTTGGGGAAGCAATGGCCCTTCTGCCTCGTCTATTTCTTCGTCGGAGTTGTCACCCTCAAAGAACCTCCTCATAAAGTCTGACTCTTCCTTCCGTTGAGGGAGGAAGAAACTAACAACATGCGCACGTACTTTCCACTGCTCTTTGGCCTCGTCCAGTTCAGTCGCACCCTTAAAAACCAAGCGGTCAATTATCGTCGCATCTTTCACGCCTTGATGCTTCCTGAACTCTTCGGTGACGCGTGCTCGGCCCTGAGGGATATCGACGGAGAGGTTGTAGTTTGTGATGATTCTAGGAACTTGCCGCAAGGCTTCCCGGTACAAGCGGCGTGCCTTGAGGGATGCCTCTATCACATCCTTGGAGAGGGTTGTTGAAAACTTGGTAGTGTAGTGGGCCATTTGTTTATTGCACCCTTCTTCTTCTTCTTCTCTCTGCTGGTCTGCAGAACCTCCTCCGCTCCCCTTTTGTTGTTGCGCTCTCTTTTGTACTCTCTTCCCTCGCCCACCCCTCAGGCTAATCCAGAAAAGTCACCGCGTCGACATGATGAAGCCACATCAGCACCAAAAAAAAATAGAAAACCACACACAAAAGAAATAAGAAAACTAGAAAGGAAGAAAAGGTCACCCCCACCCAACAGAGATTAACTGACGGCATGGCGCACTTCCTTGGTGGTGGTGGAGGAGGAGGAGGGTTTGGTTCGTTCGACGATGATAGTGGCAGTTCCTCTGCTATTGCAAGGTACTACGCTAAAATCGGTCAGCACTATCAAAAAATTTTGGATGATGTGAACCCCTGGTTGAGGGGGCGGTGGGCTGCCACTGCTTGTTTGGCCTTGCTCTATTGTCTGCGCGTGTACTACTTGGCTGGGTGGTATATTGTGTCCTATGCGCTGGGCATCTATCTTTTGAATCTCTTGATAGGCTTCCTTTCACCCCAGGTGGATCCTGAGGCGGAACCCTCCGTCCTTCCCACAAAGCAGGATGACGAGTTTAAGCCTTTCGTGAGGAGGTTACCCGAGTTCAAGTTTTGGTACGTCTCTCCCTTTCCCTCTCCCTCCCTCTTTCTTCCTTTCCTCTCCTCTCTTCCTCACTCGAATGGGAGAACAGGCATGCCACCACTAGAGCCTTCACAATAGCATTCCTTTGCACGTTTACCGAGTTGTTCAACATACCCGTATTTTGGCCCATTCTCCTTCTATATTTCATATTGCTGTTCTTCTTGACCATGAAGCGACAGCTGCAACATATGTGGAAACACAAGTATATCCCTTTTGACTTAGGAAAACCCAAGTTTGGGTTTGAGGGGCAACACGGCCGCTTCCCCAAAGACAGCAAGTGAGCCCCTGGAAATCATGAACACTTGACTAGCCACAGCAGTGTCGCCGGTGGAGTGGTGCTTCAGCTAGCTGGCTGGTTACAAATGGCATGAGGTGGACAACAAACAAACAAAAAAAAAAAAGAACATAGCAACGATGTGGCATGGAAAGGGGTTTGCTGAAACGGAAGAAGAAGGGACTGGTTTTTTGTTTTGAAGTAACCACGCTCCTTTATCACCAACAAAGAAAAAAAATCTGCTCTACTATCATGAAAACCAGGAGAAAAATCCTCCGGATGATCCCTTTTTTTTGTGTTGTGTGGTTGCGGATGTTGGTTGCACGGCCCGCCTTGCTGCTGCTGCTGCTGCTGCTGCTGGTGTAGGGCTGCTGCTAATTTGATAATTTTGTTGTTTTTGTTTGTTGGAGGCCGTGGCGGTAGAGAAAGTTGGAGACGGGGAGCGATTGCGGGAAGGGCTAGAAGGGGTGTGTTTGCGTGGATGTGTGGGCGTGCTTGACGACGAAGAGGCCTTACGAGAAGGGCCGTGGAAGGAATTCTTAACCCGTCTGGCGGCCAAGGGTTCAGTAGTTTTGTTTTTCGGCAACTGGTGGCGCTTTGCCTCTTCCAAGTGCTGTACAGGTGGTGCGCTGTGCCACTCTTGTTCATTCTGTTGACCTTCCTTGCCTTTCTGTTGCGTTGTCGGCTGTAGCCGTTGTTGCGGGGAGTGTTGGAAGTCGAAGAAGGAGGAATCTTTTGTTGCAGTTGAAGCGAAAGGAAAAGAGTGGAGTTGGGCAGGTGTCAGTGGTGCTACTGAAGAGCCGCTCAAAGGGAAGGAGGGAAGAGAGAAGGGAGAAGCGCCACCTGGCTGCAGGATCAACTTGTCCGAGAAGATGAAAGATAGATCTGGCAACTGCTTGAACAGTGTGGCAAAGTTGGTGGATTGCGCCCTCTCGTGCTGAGCAGCACTGGTTGGAGCTTCAGCACCTTCACCATGGTTGTGTTGGCCTTCCTTGTCAGAAAAAGCCTCAAAAGCAGAAAACTCCAAATCGCCAGCATGGTCGCCTGGTTGAACTTCCTTGTGTGAAGTGGGAGCGGAAGAGGGAGAGGCCCCCAGCTTTTGCATGATTTCCACCATGACATCAGTTGAGTCTTTCGTAGGCAGTGGACATCCTGTCGATTTGGTGTCACCTTTTGCTGGAAACTCTGAAATGGGAGCAAACATTGGGTCTTGTTCATAGGGCTTTGTGGAGGAAGTGGCCAGTTCTAAAAGGTTTAGACCCAGTTCCTCCGTAGCGTTGTTGCTGGAAGTGGGATTCGATGAGGTAGCAGACACGGTTGAGCCCGAGACAAAAGGGAATGTGGAAGAGGAAACAGGGACCAACGAGGTCATGCCTAAGGGGAAGAGGGGAGGTTGATAGGCGGTAGAGCGTTCGGTTGTCCAGGTGTCCTGGGTCTCACTATTATTGATGTTGGCACTGTTTTGGGCAGGGTTAGTACTTGAATGATGGCCGTTAACTTGGGAGGTACTGACGGACACTTGTAGGGCATCTCTTCCCTTTTGTTTCATGGTAGCTGTTAAAGAGGAATCATCCGCTACGACGCCGTGCCGCCGCCTCTCCTTCTGTGGGTAAGCAGAGCCCAAGGAACTCCCTACGGAATTATTTTCGGCAGCACTTAGAGCAGGCTGAGACCTACTGAGGCGAATGCTTCCATTTTTGTGCTGAACTCCGCTGCTGTCACTGTCGATAGGTCCATAGTCTTTGAGAGGAGCTTTTGAAGTGAGGGTTGCCAATGGCACTCCTAAAGCCTTTTCGAATCCGATCTTAACCAGTGACTCCCCCCAATTGGTAAGGCTGCTGCCAACTAACACGGATAATAGGCTACAACACAAGGAAAATAAGGTCAGCATACAAGCCTGAGTGTAAAAAAAAAAGGAACAAACTTTGAAGTAGCATTGGGCGCATATTCTTCCAAAGTTACAGGGTCGCCGAATACTTGCTGATGTTCAGCTTCTGGGTAGAACGGAGGAAATGCGGGAAATAGGGCTGAGATGGATTCACAAAGCGTGGGGCGGGTGTCTTCCTTGCTTTCCAGCAAAAGGCTCTGCACCAACTTCGATAAATTTGTGGCGTTGTTTGGTGGAGAAGGGACGCTCTTCCCGGCATGCTGCTCGAAACCTCCAAATTCATCTTCTTCGTCCGCAGTAGCGGGAGAAAGAGCACTGCCCGGTAGAGATCCTGGCGGGGCCACAGATGACATCGATTCAAAGTCTCCAAACTCGTCATCCTCTTCGTCCCGTTCTGCAGCTTCAGGAAATTCGTCGTTTTTCTTCTCCATTTGATGAACATCATCTTCTTCAAGTAAGCCATCGTCATCCTGGTCATCAAGCATCGAGGCAGAAGTGTAGTTATTACAACTTTGCCATTGCCCGTCGTCTATTGTGTGGGGCTCGTTGGTATTTATTTGCACGGCGTCGATTTTTTTTTCGGAATGTCCATGGGCAAGTAGTGAACAAGCATTGGTGGCGTTGTTTTGTTGGTCCTCATGCAGGATTCCTTTCCTTGTTTCTGGTTCTCTTCGCGTTTCCAATTCGTCCTGTGCATTTTCTCTGCTTCCGTTTTCTTCCTCTACAACCTCTGTCTCTTCGACTTCTCCACTTCCCTCCTCCCACGGTTGCCTCTTTGTCTCAAAATCGGAGGAGTCCCACCCGTTCATGCCCTGATGGGTAGTGGTGGAATGGTCCCCTGTACTGGCAGTGCTGAAGTGATCAAAGGCAGCCCAATCAGAATCGACAGCGCCGGTTTTATACGTGTCCCTCAACGAGGCAGTGGCTAGTGACCAGGTATCAAAGCCTTCGTCTCTCCCCGGAAAGAAGCTCTCGGATGGGGATTGGTGCGAAGCCAGAGTGAAAAAGTCATCTTCTAACGTTGCATCATCTCTTCCTTCGCCCTCAGATGAGGCCTGTTGGGTTGCAGATTTCCCGTCATACCATCCTTCGGGCTCTGTATCCTGCCCTTCCTTCTGGTGGAGGTATTGTTCGTGTCCAAATAGGCCCACTTCTTGAGCCTCCTCTTTCTCGTGTTCTTGGTTTGGTTCTAGCTCCTGCCCTTCTTGCTCCTTTTGTTTCTCCTCCTCCTCCTCCTCCTCCTTCTCCTCCTCCTGTTTCTGCTGCTCTTCCTCCCACTGTTTCTCCTTCTGTTCTTGTGCTTGCTCTGGTCCTTGCTCCTGCCCCTTCTGGTGTAGCTGCTCCTTTTCTGCCTCTGCCTCTGCCTCTGCCTCTGCCTCTGCCTCTGCCTCTCGCCTCTGCCTCTGCCTCTGCCTCTGCCTCTCCTGCCTCTGCCTCTGCCTCTGCCTCTGCCTCTGCCTCTGCCTCTGCCTCTGCCTCTGCCTCTGCCTCTGCCTCTGCCTCTGCCTCTGCCTCTGCCTCTGCCTCTGCCTCTGCCTCTGCCGTTTGTGGTGGCTCTTTTTTCAGCTTCAGGTCCTGCCTCTTCTCGTACAGAGCTCCTTGTTCTGCCTCTTGCTTCTGCTCTTTCTCGAACGATTCTTCTTCTTCGTTTCTTTCTGTTGCTCTTGTCAGCAGCGCAGGGGTTAGGTTTTGGGGGTGCAACTCTTGAGCTTCTTGCTGCAGAGTTAAAGGGGCAGAAGAGGAAAATAGCTCTTCAAGCCCATCCAACGCGGTGCTAGTGCTTGTGGGCGGAGAAGCAGCATATAATGAGGGGGAAGAAAAGTTGAAAAAGTCCCAAGGAGAATCAGAGTTTGGCGTTGGTTCTTGGTTCCCCTCATTGGTGGCAGCAGGGAAACATTCAATAGATCCTTTTGAGGAGCCTATAGCTGGGGAGGAGGCAAAGAAAAAGTCATCCAATAAGGAAGAATGTTGCGCTGAGGGGGTTCTGGTGGCATCTCTGTCACCATAGGAAGCTTCTACAGGAGGAGCAGGTGTTGAAGTACATCCTTGCTCGGAGGAGCCTGTCTCCGTTATCAGTTCCTGTCCACCGTGAGTGGACATGGGAGCGGTGGAAGAGTTGGCGGAAGGAGAGGTCCTTAGCTGGCACTTGCCTTGCCTTTCTTTTTCTTTGGACGACGAAATTTCCTTTGAAGCTGTGGAGTTTCAACTTCCAATCATGTTCTCTTGATGACGTAACCCACCATCCCGGAGTTCAAGGTGACCCCCCGATTGTGGGTCGTTCTGCCTTCTTTCTTCGCTCCCACGAATTTTATTTATTTATTTTTTTAAAGCAACCAGATTCCAGAGCCAGACCTAGGCGCACTCTTTACACTCGGGTTAGCACAACATGGCTGTTGGGTACGTGATGTTTTTGTTTTACGTTGTGTTTGTTCCGTGTGCCCTTTTATGTTTCCCTTCCTGTCTTCGTCCCCCCACTTTTCTGCCTTTGCTAACCTAGCTTCGCACAGTAAGAACAAGCGCATTTCCAAAGGAGGCAAAAAAGGCCAAAAGAAAAAAATGTACGCTTCTCCGGTTTTTTTGGGTGTGACAATCTTTTTTAACATATGTATTCTTTCCAGTACCGATCCCTTCGCCAGAAAAGATTGGTATGACATCAAAGCCCCTGGTATGTTCCGCAACCGCAGCGTGGGTAAGACCCCTGTGAGCAAGACCCAGGGAACTAGTACGTTACTTGTCTATGAATAGCGATGATCTATCTTTGTGAACTCACTCTAATATTGTTTGCAGAACTTTCCCGTGATGGCTTGATTGGTCGTGTCATTGAAATCAACCTTGCTGATCTCCAAAAGGATGAGGACCAGGCTCACCGAAAGATCAAGCTGAAGGTGGTTGATGTGCAGGGCAAATCCTGCCTCACCAACTTCTGGGGCATGAACCTCACCACAGACAAGTTGCGTTCCCTTGTTCGCAAATGGCAAACTTTGATTGAGGCTCACGTTGATGTGAAGACTACCGACGGTTTCTTGATCCGCATGTTTGCTATTGGCTTCACCAAGCGAAGGCCAAACCAGCAGAAGCGAACTTGCTATGCTCAAACTTCGCAAATCAAGCAGATTCGTGCCAAGATGATGGACATCATGACCCGTGAAGCCTCCACTTGTGACCTCAAGAACTTGGTTACCAAGTTTATCCCCGAGGCTATTGGTAAGAAGATTGAGAAGGAGTGCAACGGAATCTACCCCCTTCAGAACGTTTTCATCAGGAAGGTCAAGATGTTGAAGGCCCCCAAGTTTGATGCTCAAAAGATCACTGAGCTTTATGGCGCTGTTTCCTTTGCCGAGGACACTGGTGCCCGTGTTGAGAGAGAAGAAGCTGCTCCACAAGAGGCCGCTACTGAGGAGAGTTCTTGAAGTACTCCTTTTGCTGTTCTTTCTTGCTAACCTGATTCATTGGCTAAGATGGGAGTATTGCCCTTTGCTTCTCTGTCTTACTCATTAAACTTTTGTGCGCCCTATGTTTTACTTTTTTTGAAGAGTTTTTGCTATCCTTCTCTCCTCTGCCGTTCTTTACCTCCTCCTTCGCCACCATGTTGCAACTGGCTCAAAGTAGAATCTAGAGGCCAGAAGCGGCCAACCGTAACAAACTCGCGTACGGCGTAATTGATAATTCGCGCTATTGTTGGGGTTCCTTATGAAAACAGGACGAATTTTCGTTTAAGGTGATTCCCATGTCGTCCTTGATCTTCCCATGTCGTCATTGATTTACCAAAGCGAAAAGAAAAAAAGACACGGGTTGCAAGAGAAAAAAAATAATACAGAGCCAAGCAAAAGTTACGGCCTTGCTTTTACAAGCCCCGTCTTGGTTGGGAAGTGAACCCTTGCCGGGTTTCAAACCGTAGTTTGCATGGGTTTGCTATTGTGTGTGCTACCCCTTTCTTCTTCTCTTTTCTTTCGTTTTGAATCCGTGCGCCCCAGTTTCCACAGTCGGTTTCTTTTTTTTTCTGCTGTTTTCTTTTTTTCGTTTTTTTCTTTGTGATACTTCCGGCATTCCTCCGGGTTTTTCCTTCTTTGCCCTTGTTTGTTGCTTTGGTCTGCTTGCACCAGAACGCTGCCACTGCCCCACATAATAGAGTTTCTGCATACCTGCTATCGTTGAGCATGGTTCGAACAAGCTCACGGCAGTTGTTGTGACCTCCAGTTGCTCTTGTCGCCTTTCTCGTTTCTTTTTGGCTCGCCGCTCCCGCTCATACACAGCTCGGCTTCGCTTCATCTTCGGTTTGTTTTTTTTCGTTAATGTCCGCAAAAAATGCCACCCTTCGTGGCATTTAGCAGGCAAACCCACACAAAACCAGCGTTCCAGAAAGCCCTGCTATTTTACGTGCGTGGTGTTTTTTGTTTGCGCCTGAGGGGTCGACCCCCACGATAGCCCGAATTATCAATAAGGCTGACGCCACGGCGTAAATATTTGTTGTGGCCAGTAAAGAAGCAAATGATCCTAGTGCCTCACGTATGGCAGCTTCGGTTCTCTTGCTTTCCTCTAGGTACTCAAGCTGGGCCTTGGCAAGTTTGGTAATTATTTCACGCGATTCCCTTGCTTGCTTGGCCTCCATCTCTCCTTCTTTCAGCCTTCTTTCTCTCTCTTTTGCCCTTTCTTTGGCTGCGTCCTCCACATCTTTCTTTGCTTCTGCAACCTTCTTTTTTGCACTATCTAGAACGGATTCTGACTTCTCCAGCTTTGTGATGAGTTGTCTGGCCTCCTCTCTCTCCGCCATCAGTTGCCGAACTGTTGTTGCCTGAGCTTCCCCCAGGCGGTGTGCTCAGGTGCTGACTTGCCCAGCAAGCTCTGCCGATCAAACTCGGGGGGTTGCCAGTTTGAATTGTAAAGGGTGCTCTTTTTCCCTTCAATAACTTTCGTTAAGTCTTCTTGTGCGTTCTTTCCCTGCTTTACAGTTCTCTTCTTTCCCGCCCAAAATTAGGTGGAAAAACAAAAACTTGCTTGATTCAGACAATATTCCATAATTATTTTTCTTTTGTTCTATGATTGTTTTTAGAATAAGGAGATTTAATTAAAGACTCAAGTCTGTTTTGGCTTAAACACCTTTGTTATGTCATTTTTCACATAAGTAAAGTTGTTTTGCTGAGAGGAATAAAAACACATTATTTATGCTATTTTTGGCCCTCGATTTGCAACACAAAAAACACGAATGAACCAAAAGAAAAAACAAACACACAAGTTACACCACATAAACTCAGGATTGTGGTGCAAGAAAGGAGTAGGGGATCCAGTGGTGTGGCAGGCGATAATAAGCAAACACAAAGTCACCCTAATTGGACCCAACAACAGCTTGCTTCAAACTTGTCTGTATCACAACCACTGGTTTCTCATGTTCTGCAATGGGGAAGCCAAGGAGAAAAGGTGCCACAACCACATGGGAAAGGAAGGAAACGCTGCTTGCCTCCAGAACATCTTCACTTACTTGTAAAGCTACTTCAAACAAAGAAAAGTGATAATCAGTACATGATGGTCAAGGATGTACAAATTATCCTTAAGGATGACCTAGGAGAAGAGTGGGGTCTTAGTACTCTTAATCAAGCCCTGCACAAAGAGTATTCCTGCCAAAAGGCTACCTTTGAGGACCCATGAAAGTACCTGCCCCAGAACTGTAAATGCATTGAACAATTTCTGGTTTGGTGCTTTGAGCTTGGCTCCAGTTTCCAGGTCAAGGTTTTTGATGAAGCACAAGTTGATTGAACACATCTGGGCAACCTTGTTGTTTGGTTTTCCCATGGCTGCTGACCCACTTGAGAGCACTACTGATGGGACATAGTTGTGAAGAGCTGGACAGTAACCATCCTGACTGTGCTAGATGCAGCTTAGCCCTTAGCTTTCACTTTCACAAAAGGAGCTAGTAATGGAGAGCAGTTTGGTGAATTCCTCACTTGTTGGTAAAATCACCAACACTTATCTCAAGACTTCTCATGTTGGATCCGTCCCGGACCCTCAGCTCTCCTTTCTTTTGTATCCTCCATCCTTTCCTTCTCCCTTTTCCCTTTTCTATCAGTGTACTTTGAAGCAACGTCGGAGATTCACTCCCATTGTCCTTTCTCTATTCTCTTGAATACACTTCTTGTCTCGTCATCGACTCTTTTATCTTGAGGTTGGATTCAACCAACATACTGCCTTCCTTACATCTTTCCTGGTGATATTATCTTGGATGACAATTGTAGCTTTCATGCCAAAGGATCTTCACATGAATTTGTGATGGAACTCATGGCCTCAATGAGTGCTCAATACAAGCTCCTTCCTGCTTGCTATCCTGAGTAAAGCCCTGCAGAGAGAGTTTTTAGCTTTTTAAAGTATCACCTCCACAACTACTCAGCTTCTGCAGACTTACTAACATCAATTATTACTTTTTTAAATAAAGTCACTATGGCCCACATGCTTGGATGGTATAAAGCATGTGGATGAGAAGTTTAATAACAATTAGTCCTCTTCTTCCTCTTCTTTTTCTGCTTCTTCCTCGGCCTCCTCCTCCTCTTCTTCTTTTTCTACTTCATCTTCTTCCTTCTCTGTTTCCTTATCCTTCTCTTTTTCCTTCACTTTGGCTACACCTTTTCTCTTGACATTCTTCTCTATATCTTCTAACTGTCTGATGTCCTCAGCTCTTTACTCCTTTTGTCACCTCTGAATGCACTCCAGTTTTTCACTTGTGGTTGTCTTCATGCACTTGAGCTCTGGCAAATAAGTTGATTACATTGAGCTTGTTGTTTAATAGAACCTTGTAGTCAGCTGTAATGATGGGCAACCCCTATTATCGCTTTGGCTCGTTTTGCACTTTCATCCTCCATGCTATATTTCTCAGGGTCTGAGTCCACAATCTCTTGAAGGACAGATTGCCACTAGCCATCGTATTTGGGCTCAGGTTGCACCCTCAGCAGCTCCTCCCAGCACTTCTTTATTGCCTTGTGCTTCTTTGTTGTCTCCTTCTGCTTTCACTTTTTTGGCTCTGCTACTTGCTGTTTTGAGAGTCTCTTTTCTTCTGGATGAAGGTCAAGAAAGCCAAAACCACTTGGCAGCTGTCTTGCTCTGTACAAGTATATCCTAGAATCAACTGGTGACAGTTTTTGCTGCAATACCAACATAACATAAAACATGTTTCTTATTACGGTTTCCTCATTTTAGGTATAATATTCATTTTAAAAAACATGTTCATGCAAAAAAAATGTACCTTTCAAGATGCCCTTTACGAAGTAAAACAGACAAGAGAACAAAGAAATGCAGAAATGGATTGACAACATGTGAAGAATAGTGGCAAAGCATGGAACAGAGCCCAAAGCAGTTATTAAGCCCTATGGTAGTATGACAGCCTTTAAGGAACATTGAGAAAAGCTGATGTTGATGGGGGATAAACCCTGCAAATCAAGGCAGGGACGGCATTCAAGTAACTCGGGGTTTATTCACAAGAAAAGAGGTGTAGACCAAAGTGTGTGCTTTGAGTGTGTCTCAAGAAAAAAGGAATAAAAAGAGATGAGAGAATTTGGGGTATCCAGGGAGAGTGTCAACAAGAAGCCGTAATAACATGAATTGTTGGTTTTCCAACATCACTGCCTTCCCAAAGAGACTAATACCATCTGTGACATTTCTTCTTGGAGTACTTCTTTCGCCAGTAGGTGGAGATGGATTACTGGAGCTAAAGTCCTTGGCTGCAACACAGGAGTTGTCTGAATCCATTTCACTACACAAGATAGTAGCAGTTGGAAGGTGGGCCATCATAGTTAAGGACCTTTTCAACTTTGAAGAGCTTCAAAAGGAGTGTTGGGATTAACAGGCTTGAGAGCACTTGGAGGGACCTGTCCAGGAGTATGTCACTAGTAATGCCTTGAAGGACATAGGCTTTGTTATTGATGCAGTGGTGGATGAAGGGACTAAGAAATTTGAGGTCAGTTTTAGAGTTTGCTGACGAGTTTTTCAGTATCACCTTGGCCCCAGGAAAGAAGTGGATAATTTTGTTGTTAGTATTGAAGTGCTTTTTTATGTTCGGTGGTGTACTTAACAACCTTTTCAACTTTTTGGAGAAATGTTGGTAAAATCACCAAGACTCCTTCACAGATTTTGCAAGGTACAACAGGAGTGTCTTTGCATGCTCCAACAATCCTTTCAACTTGAGCTTGACATCCCCAGCTGTCCTGAGACTAAACGTGTTGCCAAAGAAGAAGAACAGCAGAAGTTAGATAAAACTACAGAACACACTAGAAAGGCCATAGAATGGTTACAATAGCATATAGAACACTTTGTTATGTTCCTTGCATCCAGCTCGGCCACACTAGGCAACTCCCTTCCACCTCTGAACAGAAACGCCTCTTGCAGCTATTCCACACAAAAGGACATCATGGATTGTTCATCAAGATCTGGAATGAAGGCTATTATTGGCCTACTCTTCAGGCTGACTGTTCCTGCACTTCCCACTTCTTCCACACTATGTTCTGATCACCATAGACATTGTTACCCAGTTCGCTTCTCTCCATCCAGTCCATGCCAAGACTACCAAAGACGTGGCCTGCACCCTCTATCAAGTCATTTCTGATTTCAGTTTCCCTAAGATCCTTCAGTCAGACAGCACTGGCGTTACCCTCCTGGACAAATTCATTCCCAACCAGCTGAAGCTCATTGCCCCCCCCAGAGGACCCTACCAATGACCTCCCACCTGATGAGTATGAAATAGATGAAATCCTTGATCACAAAGGCCCAGCCAATAAGCGTGAATACTTTGTTCACTGGAAAGGCTACCCACATGCTAAAAACCAAGCAAGCCAACTACATAGTCAAATTTGAACACCATGAAACCACCATTACATGTGCTACCAAAATGGAGCCACTCATTATTGACTTTGGCAAACACCATTTTCATCACATGTTCTTCATATTGCCTCAGCTAAACAGTCAGTCAATCATCCTGGGCCACAACTTCATATGCAAGTCCAGCATGGGCATTGTTGGAAAACTCCAACATAATAGCTCTTCTTCTCTTCCAGTTGACCTCTCTTTCCTGCCTATCAATGTGAGGAAACCTCATCATGTCCACTTTCTGCTTTTTTGTTGTTTCTTTCTCTGCCCTTTTATGCTAATATTTTCTGCTCTTCTTTGAAAATTCATTTTAATTAAATGCTGCTTCTTCTCTTCATCTTCTTCTTTTTTCCTCTTGGGACAACTTACAACAAAACACAAGATACTTTACTTTTACTTATACTTTGGGGGTTAAAAGTGGCAAAGGGAAGGAAAGGATGGATAAATGATACAAAGTTAGCTAAAAGCTTATTTAACACTTTTCACTTATGAATTAACATAACAATTGGGAAGGTATTCCACCTCTGGAGCAGGGTAGTGGTTCCTCAGGGTAGTCGATTGGAACATCTGTTATGCTGTTATAAAATAAGAACAAGAATGATAGTGGAGACAAATAAGTATGAGACCTGAACTTAATTATCTTTTATTGAAGCTATCATTTGGACTTGCAGAAAAATGATTAGAAGAATCATGTTGAGCCTTGATGTTGGAGCTGTGCTTCTGAGTAGAAGATGCTGATGCTAGGTAGACAATATCATGCATTTGCTTGGCATTCTCCAAGAGGAGGGTTTTGGTAGGAAGCTAGGAGGAGGAAGAAGAATAGTCTTGTGGAGTAGTAGCTGGGCGACCAAAGAACAGTTGGAATGGGGATGACTTGTGGCAACGAGTAATGTGTTGGTTAATTGTATATTGGGCGGCAGGAAGAAAGGTGTGCCAGTGAGACCAATCACTGTTAATGAGCTTGTTAAGGGTGTTGTGGGCCAGCTTGACATGGCTTTCTGAATTAGCATTCAGCATTTGCTGCTAAATTTGCTTGAGTCAATCAATAGGACAATATTAGCTCCTCAAATCCTAGATACAAAAAATGGCTGAGTTTACCTGTTAAAAACAATTTTAGCATCTAAAAAACAAAAGGATAACAATAATTCACAATTTAAAAAAATTATTTAATTATTATGTGTAAAAAAAAACATATTAACTCAAAATAAAATTAACGCCAAGACTGAAATCCCAAGTTTTCAAGAGAAAGGAGTATAACATCAGCTTTGGCATTTTTTAACTTTGGGAATACTATTTCATTAAATGGCTTAAAGTTGAGCTGGCCATCACTTCCAAGGTGAACTAACCAATAATTTGCATTTTGCCTATTAGTGACCTTCTTTGTAGATGTTGTATTTGATGTTATGCGCCAAGCCACCACCATATGAATTTTAGTAGTTGTGGGAATAGGTAATTGAGCTATGATAGCAGGACCCAAGGGCTCCTGCCAATCTTTTTGCTCAGCTGTGATTACTGGGTTGTCTTTCTGCTCAACCCATACTGCACAGTCATGCTGCTTTTGATTCGGTGGTCGTTCTAAATGGCCCAAGGAACCTCCAAAGAGTTGAGCTGCCTTTCGCAGTGCTGGTGGCCAAAGTTGCCCAGGAGGAGCACAAAAAGGGATCAATGCCTTGCAGGCTTCTCTGGAAAGATAGCGCTGTGGAGAATCCACATTCCATCGCCGTGGAATCCATCCCTTTTCATTCAGTTCCCCACAAAACTCCAGCAAGAACTGGTCAAAAGGCACACCACCTAGGCCTTTGCAATGAGAAGCCAGTATCACTGCTACACAAATTAAATCTTCTAAGGCCTCGCCTGTGTTGACTGGCATTTGCTTTCCTTTAACACTTTGCATTGATGGGTAGCACTGTGTGATTTTCCACACTTCAGTCCATCTTTCTGCTAGGGATTGTCGGCACCAATTGCTTGTTCGAAAGGCAGGCAGCCCACGTTGTCCCATTAAGCAAAGGGCCAGCATGGCGTCTTGTTCTGGAGGGGGAAATGCACAGTGTGGTTTCCACGGTTTTGTCCCATGGTTGCTCTTTTGGAACAGGGCTTCAACATTATCATAAGACCACTTGTTGACATAACTCAGTGCGTTCCTTGATGTCACCAAAGGAAAGAGACCAGCCTCACCAGATGCACTAGGGGGGTACCTATCAAAAACCCAAAAAAAAAGTATTAACACATCTATAATAAGATAAGAGTCACGTTTTACCTCAAGTGAGCAAGATGGTGATGGATTACTCCTGTTGGTAAAGTTATGGAGTTCTGTTCTACATGCTCCTGTCGATAGGCTGCTTCAAAAAACATTTGCAACTGGGCAATACGGCCTTCGTTATCAGTTTCAATGCTTGTCTTGGTTGCAAACATTCGCTCACCAATCATGGCCAACAAAGTGTCAACAAAATCCAGTGGGTTCCCCGTTGATGAGCATTCGCCTTCAGTCACGATAGTAACCAAAAACTCTGCAAAACGAGGTCGGGAGCAGAGTACTGCTTGTTTAAAAAAATCCCTTGTGTTGGCTGGTAGACGTTCCAGCAACGTTGAATCTACGCCTGCAGCTGTAATGGATGACAATGTGGGACGAGGCAGGCGGCTGACCACGAAGCACCAAATTGCCATCCCACTACTATCAGGACCATGTGTGGAAATTGAGAATGGATGAATTGGTGCCCATCATCACCTCAATCAACGTGACATAACGCAGCAAGTTACGTGCTAGCGGAGCAAGAAGAGTGGCATCTGCACACTGGTGTGGAGGGGTTTCGTCCAAGAAGATCACTGGCAGGGGCTTTTTTTCCACTCGCAAGCTGGTCATTCGCTGAAGCAACTCCTCGGGTGTCATTGAAGTGTACTGCAAGGTGTATGCTGCACCATACAAATCTCGAAAGTAATCTGGATTGGTGACGGGGTTGCCTAGCTCCAACGTGCGATCTACGAGTGCAGACAAAAGTCCACATGTCTGCAAGTTAACAAAAGCACTTTTGCAATTCTGGAGATCCTCCCACGTGCCAACGTAGCCCGGAGCACCAGGTTTCCCCGTAGCTCGAACCATCGCCTGTAGCACTCTCGCGTCAGCGAGAAGGGCGTCGCAGAAGATTTTGCACAACGGATTCAAATTGCTGTATAGTGGTTGCTGACCTTGGAGCTGGCTGGTGAATAAGTGCACCGTTGGCAGAGTTAGAGCGTAGGGCAGTTGGGACTTGCCAATGCCGGATGATGCCTCCACGAATAAAAACGGGAAATGAATAGATCCGTAACAAAACATAGCCTGCTTGTCGAGGTCTCGTAGGAACTTGGTGAGGGACTTGACCTCTGGTTCCTCTCGTAGGCTCTTCCCAATTGCGCAGTAACGCTCAAGCGCAGGCAGTTCTGAACTCGCATTCAATTGGTGCTCAACACTGATCTTACCACCTAATAACCAATCAGCCCACTCGCAGAATGACGATAAGAAAGAAGCAGCTCCTACCGGTTTGAGCCTCAAGTTGCATTGCTCTTGATTCAAGGTGTTGTCTTTCTTGTTGAAACTGTTGCAACAGACCCCGTAAGTCGGCTGCTAATTGTGTATCTCCTTTGTCTTCCGCAATCCGCAGCATTTGGAGGGCGTTAGAAATACCCTGTGAGTTAGCCAGCAAACGCTGGCTGAGTTGGTCACTGTTGGCAGAAAAGAGGCGGACAGGTTGCCAACACAGCACTGTTAAGGATCCAAGCAAATGAAATTGAGCTCGCTGGGCAACTAACTAGAGAAAAGAAAAATATTTACAGCTGGAACTTGGGAGAAAGGATCTCCTGGTTAAGGCCGCACAATCTCTCTTCAGGCACCTCGCTGGGTGACCCCTTCCGCCAAAGATCGTGCCAGCCAACAAGCAAGGCACAACCCTCAGGGTAGTAAGAACCTCACAGAAGGGACCTTGCATTTTGCTCTGTAGCAGAGCCAAAAAAAAAACAAGCGTTGGAAGTTCCAACAGCACAACAAATTTGAGGGTCATCAAACACTGCAGGAGTGCCAGTTCCTGGTCGACAATAATATATTTTTTGTCGACGATTTGATAGTGAAAAACAGGGAAAATTGGGTGAAATAATTTTAGTACATTATTTTCAGGATCCGGCATTAACTTCATTTTTCCAAGAAATAAAGAACTTTTATTTACGGCAATAAACAAAAAAAAAAAACAAAAAACAAGAAACAGAAAACAAAAACAACACAAACATGCCACGTGCAAAAAGAGTCAAACGCCAACCACCTTATGTTTGTGAACACCTCTACTGTTCACCACAACGGTATGTTGCACAGGATACCTCCACCCTCAATCAACATGAAAGGCGCAAGGGAGGAGGAGGGCATACGTGTAATGCAACTAATTGTTGGTTGAATCCAACCTCAAGAATAAAAGAGTCAGTGACGAGACAAGAAGTGTATTCAAGAGAATAGAGGAAGGACAACGGGAGTGAATCTCCGACGTTGCTTCAAAGTACACCGAGAGAAAAGGGAAAAGGGAGAAGGGAAGGATGGAGGATACAAAAGAAAGGAGAGCTGAGGGTCCGGGACGGATCCAACATGAGGAGTCTTGAGATAAGTGTTGGTGATTTTACCAACAAATTGCACAACCTGCAAGCGATGGGAAAATCATCGACTTGGAAAGAAGAACCCAAACGACCTGAGGTTTGAGTGCAGTCACTCTGTTTGTGGCAAACGTTACAAATCAGAAGAGTCAAGAAGGGAGCATGAAGCAGCAGTTCAACATACCTGCTCACCTGATTCCTGTGCCCGTTGTAAGGAGATAGCCACCCATCGAGAAGAAAAGGGAAAAGAGAAGGAAAAGCAAGAGCAGGCAAAGGAAGAAGTGAATAAGCAACGTGAAGAAGAAATAGAGGAAGCCAAGCAAGACATCATGGAGGCGATTGAAAAGAAGGTGACTTGGGATGTTGAAGGAAATGTGCGAGTAGCTGTAGCAAAAGCAGCAGTGGAAGGAGCGCTTCAAGTTGATGTGGTATTAGGAGTGGCCGCCATTATTCACTCTTCTCCTGTGATTGAAGGATGGCTACAAGCAAACCTCTCTACATCTACTTATCAACCTTGTGTGACAGACCTTGTTTGGTTGAAGAATGTGTTGCGCATACCTGATTGTTGTTGGGAGTTGGTTGTTCACATGTTCAAGCTATCAAAACAAGCAAGCCTACATCAAGTTCAAAAGAAGCAACGTGAGTTGTTAAGCAAGAAGGAATTGGTTGCAACAAAAGGTGGGAAAGGAAGTATGTACCAGCCGAAAGAGTTTGTACAGCAACTCTTTTCATCTTCTAAACTTCAAGCAGCAGATCGACCTGTTTTAAAGCTTGCCTTTGATGGATCTACAGCAGCCAAAAAAACTCATCTACAAATGGAAGTTGGGACGATGGAGTTCATAAGCAAGAAATCCACATTGAAAGTGCTCAAATCATCACACAACTGTCATCCTTGGCTGTTGTATTTAGGAAGCGAAGATGGAGAAACATTAATCAGAGAACTTGGTGATCAACGAGTAGTGCTCAACAATTGGATAGAAAAGGGTGTGCTACTTACTTCTTCTTCTGGTGAATTGGTGCACCTGTGGCCATACATTGTGGTTGACTTGAAGGCCTTGGCTGTTTTTAGTGGCATGTATCAATTCTATCGCAGCAACTCTACCTGTCGCTGTTTTTGGTGCAACATCACAAAGCAGCAGTTAGCACGAGGCGAACTTTCAGCAGAAGAAACTCGCTTTCGTACCTTAGAGGATGTCAAAAATGATTGAAAAGCAGTTATCAACTGGGAAGAGGCAACAAGAAGATCAAAAGCAACAGATCATCACAGACAGGTTTGTGTTGTTTTTGTTTCTATTTGCTCTTCTGACTTTTGTTGGTGGTCTTGTTTGCTAAAAGGTGCTTGAACCTGTGTTGTTTTTAAATCCAATACAAGTTATCCCAGATCTTCTTCACCTATTAATGGGTGTAGTTCGCAAACTCATCAATAAGACAATTGAGCTCACAGCAGAACAACCAAAGTTACAACAACTTTTTGTTGAACGAATGGCTGGGATTGGGATTTACCTTATTCCAGCAGCTTCTGGAGTTGGTTTCAAGAAGAGGATTAAAGACAGCAGGCTCAACAGACGTGAACATTTAATCATCCTTGAAAATCACACGTTCATTTTAGCAGACCTTGAGGAAGGCATGCCTAGAAGAGCACCAATTTGAACAACACTTCCACGAGTTCGTCAGGCTTGGGCAGCTTTCCATCGAACAGCCTGTTTAGCAATGCAGGAAAAGCTGAGCATCACAGACGAGGAATGGAAGCAAGAGGCAAAGGTGTTTTTGCAAGCCTTTATTCAGGCATGGAATGGAAAGGATGTTACCACATACATTCATGTGTTTGTTGACCACCTTGGCTACTGGCTGGAGCGAGAAGGCTTGGTCGAAAAGTTCAGCAACTTTGGAATCAAAACCACGCACACCGATCTCAAGCGGATGATGACGCAGTCAACACAAGGCTTTGCGGGAATCAATTCCGGTGATTGTTCTCTTCCACAGCAGCTCCTTGAAAGGCAAGCGCTTTGTGCTGAAGCTGCCGCTGCCTCTCCTGTTGTAGCAAAAGTTCAAGGTGCTACACAAAGAAGTGAAAGGTCATGGGCAGAGAGAAATCTTGAGCATTTTCCTGACCTTCAGAGATATATAAGAGAGCAATAAAAGCAAGCATACCTGTTCATTAAACTCATGTGGCCACTGCAGTGTGCCATGCGCGTTGAAAACTTGGTAACGAAGGCTGATTTTTGTCCTGAGCCTCTTGAAATCGTAGGACACCGTTACTTCGGGCGTGAGCTCTGCAAAGCCGCCATCCTTGAAGTATTTTCTCCTCATGTTTAATGGGAACGGTGAAGCCAGAAACTCTTCCTCCGTCTTGTAGTGCACGGACTCAGTTGTTCCCCAAACAAAAGCATGAAAGGGCGGAGGTACCACTACTGCAACAACAACTGGAAGCTTTCGTGGCTCTTGAGTCAGGTTCTTACAAATCTCCTGCCATAGGCAGCTAAACACAAAATAGCTGATATCTTCCTCAGTGACAAACACCCCCGCTCCTTGTCTTTGTTGTTGTTGTTGTTCTTCTTCAACTTCTTCTTCTTGTTCTTCTTCTTCTTCTTACGTCAGAGCAGGAGAAGTGAGGAAGCACTACAACGTCTCCCATGAAAGCCTTCGTCGTTGGGCGGAGGCGGGAGACGGACGTCTGCGCTTCACCCGTACCCCAGGAGGCAACCGTCTCTACCACCTCGACGACATCCAACGCATCTTCAACCAAAAGGGGGAGCAAACGAAAACGGAACACCTCTGCTACGCCCGCGTTAGCAGCAGTCACCAAAGGGCAGACCTTGCTCGACAGGTGGACGATCTCAGGGCACAGTACCCCAGCTACGAGATCATCCAGGACGTCGGCTCCGGCCTCAATTACAAGCGGAGGGGCTTTCAGTCCCTTCTGGAACGCGTGTACTCAGGCATGGTCTCCGCTGTTGTGGTTACCCACAAGGACCGCCTCTGCCGCTACGGTTTCGAGTTGCTTGACTTCCTATTCCGCAAAACAGGCACGCGACTCGTGGTTCTCGGTGACCAAGACGCCCCAGAGGACGGAACCAGGGAACTCGCTGATGACCTGCTGGCCATCTGCAATTACTTCGTGGCTAAGAACAACGGCCGCCATTCCGCTCTCCATCGACGCCAGCGCAGCAAAACCAGAAGGACAGGAGGGGGAGAAGAAGAAGAAGAAGAAGAAGGAGGAGGAGGAGGAGGAGGAGGAACTGACAACGATGACGACGACGACGAAGCCCAAGGAGTACAAAGTGAGGAAGATACGACTCTTCCCCACGAGCCTACAGAAGGCGGTATTGGCCAAGTGGTTCGGCGCCAGCCGATGGACCTACAACCAGTGCTTAGCAGGGGTCAAAGACGGAAGCGTAAAGCGCACTATGACGGCCCTAAGGAAGCGGTACCTCAACCAAAAAGACGTGCCCGATCTGCCGCTGTGGGTTCTGGAGACGCCCTTCGACGTAAGAGACGAGGGCATGCGAGACCTGGTCAAGGCCTACGCCAGCAACCTCGCGAAACATAGGAAGCAGAAGAAGAGGTTGAAGTTTGAGGTGCAGTTTTGCAGCAAGAAGGATCCTCAGGAGAGCATCATCATTCACAGCAAGCACTGGGTGGGGCCAGGGAGATTCTACCCCTCGATCTTAAAGAAGTGCTTGAAGAAAGAGATAGCGGACAGAGAGGAATGGAAACGAAAACAAAAGTTGTTGGACGACTTCAGGGGGCGGCAATGCGGATTGGAATTGCTGCTCAAATGGAGGAAAGGGAGGAGGAAGAGGTGCGCACATTGGATCCCCCTGCAAACGCAAAGGCAAAAGGGGAGAACGCCAAAAAAGAAGCGAGGCAAAACTTCGAAGAGAGAGAGGCGGGGGAGGGTGGCGGACGCAAAACCGACAGGGCTAGAGGACGAGCTGACACTCCGCGGGGCGGAACCTCTTCCCGAGGTGCTACCCAGCGACAGCAGATTAATCCGCACCCGCTGGGGCAAGTACTACTTGGCCATACCGATGCCTTTGGAGGGGAGCAATAATCAAGCTCCCTCCTCCTCTAGGGTGCCCAAGGTGGTGGCGATCGACCCAGGAGTGCGGACCTTTGGAACTTGCTATGTGGCCCCCGAAGGCAAGGCTTATGAGTGGGGACGGAATGATATCGGACGCATCTATCGTATTTGCCACTATCTGGACGACCTCCAGAGCCGATGGGGCCAACCAGGCGTCAAAGCCAGACAGCGCTATCGCATGTGAAGGGCAGCGGCCCGAATGAGGGAACGTATTCGCAACCTGGTGGACGAGGTACACAAGAAGATGGCCCTCTGGCTGGTCAAGAAACACGACCTGGTGCTGCTGCCCAAGTTCGATACCAGCAACATGGTGCTCAGGCGGAGCGGGAGACGTATCCCAAGCAAGACCGCCAGAGCCATGCTGGGTTGGGCGCACTATCGCTTCCGCATGCGCCTGCTGAACAAGGCCAGAGAGTACCCCCACTGTCGGGTGGAGATCGTAGACGAACACTACACCTCCAAGACCTGCAGCAAGTGCGGATGTATCCACCAGAAACTGGGAGGGAAGAAGGTCTTCCGTTGCCCTCGTTGTCACCTGGAAGCGGACAGAGACATCCATGCGGCCAGGAACATCCTTTTGCGCTTTCTGGCTTGCCAGGACATCATTGTGGACGCGAAGGGAAAAGAAGAGCTGTACGGACAGAGTCCGGCAGCATTGGGTCCTACACCCGTGAATGCATCCACCCATTGTGGTGCATTTGTGCAAGATTTGCAAAATGTGCAAGTTTAATGTAGGCGAACCGCTTGCCGAATTATTA
>JAVKOQ010000624.1:0-23196 GCA_031835245.1 Balamuthia mandrillaris
ACCTAACCCTAACCCTAACCCTAACCCTAACCCTTGAATACTCTTATTCTTTTCTTTTATTTTTTTATCTTTCTATTTTTCTTAAAAGAGGAAGTATGTTAATAAAATCATCAACACTTATTTCAAGACTTCTTATGTAAAATACTTACTTTCAAGTCTTCCATTATTCTCTTTTTCCTTTTTCTTAATGTACTCTAAAGCAATAATGGAGTATTTTTCCTGTTGTCTTTCTTTCTTTCTGTTGAAATACACTCTTTTTTGATAATTTGTCCTTTTCTTTTGTTAAGTTAGACTTAGTCAACATATTTTCATAAACATAGCTTATTTAATTGTAAACTTTATGTTCTTGTCAAATATTCTATTTTTAAAATAAAAATATCAAAAAACATTAAGTTTTTCACCTTTCTTTTTTTTTGAAGCAGTAAATAAAGCATTTCAGCAATGCAACACCTTGTTTGTGTTATTTTAAGACTATATCTGGAAAGTATTTTTTAGTTCTGTTTTTTAAATTTATTGTGAGAGTGAATTATTTTGTTTTTGACTTAAATAATTAATTTCTCAAGTACATAATGTTTTCTAAGGCTTAAACCAATTGTATTCAATTTTCCATAGCCTGGAACATAGATAAGTAAATTTTCATAAACATAGCTTGTTTAGTTGTAGACTTAGCTTTTAATCATTTGTTTTTTTTTTTAACTTGGATAAAATTGCTATATTTAAAAAAAATTTCAAAAAATGTCCATTCAGTTGTCGCTTAGTGACCTATTTTCTTATATCACCAACAATATTTCGAAAGACACGTCGTCACGATATTTAAATGGATATTTAAAGCGGCAGTGAATGCGGGGAATGAAAGCCCGAATTGGGCCCGTCACGGCCAGAATTTTAATGCTTAACGGAAAGATATGGCAAGGCAGTGCCCCTGTCCCAACAATTTCCAGCATTGTTCTTTCACCAGTACTAAATGCTTTCAATTATTGGTTCATATGTAACAACGTAAGCCAATCAATCAATTGAACGACCTAGGTTAATCTCCCCTTCTTTTCCCTGGAGCTTTCGAAAAATATAATGTTTTTTTCGCCCTTTTAAATAGTCATCCTTCGATAGCGCCTTTCTATTATGGTTTTTCGGTTATTTTCTGTCGACATGTCTACAAAAATCCAAAATTTAACTCCTCAAACATTTTTTTTACAATTAAAGTTTATTTTTTTATTTTTTCACAAACAGTTCACACTTTTTCCACTTGTTTTTCCCCTCTTATTTTTTTAATTGTGTTTTTTCTTTTACAAAGTCTTTTTAAGTGAATTTTTTTTTTATTTTCTACCAATATTTTATGTCAACAACAATGCTACCTTCAACTTCAAAAAAAGTACATTGTTCACTTTGTTTGAATTTGATTCCTTGTCCTCAATCAAATCAACTTTTTTGTAGCAAAAAATGTAAAAGGTTTGTTTATTTATTTTAAAAGTAATTTTTTTTGAATTATTATTTCTTATTCATTTTTATCTTGCTTCAAAGATCCTTTCACACTCAACAAAAACAAAAAATGATAATATCATCTGCATCTACTTCTTCTACAACTTCAACTTCCACCTTGAAATCATCATCATCATCATCTTCTTCTTTTTTTTCTTCTTCTTCTTCTTCTTCTTCTTCTTCTTCTTCATTCATTCCCATTTTTTATGATGACAATGATGCTTTTAATTTTGAAGAAGATAATGATAGTTTTTTTGCAACATCAGATGAAGAAGAAAAAGAGAAGGAAAGAGAGACCAATAATGATGATTTTTATTTTTCTTCTTCTTCTTCTTCTTCTTTTTCTTCTTCTTTAATAGACTTGACTACAACATCAACAACTCCAACAACAACTTCTACTCTTTTCATTGATTTGGTAGATTGTTCTTCTTCTTCTTCTTCTTCTTCTTCAGAAAGTGAAGCAGAAAATGAACCAACAAAAACAAAAAGAAAAGAGAAAGTACAACCACAACAACAATCATCACAAGCATTACCAACCACTACCCCATCAGCAAGAGTGTCTCGAGCTATTCGTATGCTTCCTTCTTTAATGTTAGAAAGATGGGAATACTTGAGTGCAACTTCTTCATGATGGAGTGATTCAACTTTGCGAAAACATGCCTGGGCCAGATTGATTTGGACAGCATTTTGTGATAAGTGGAAACTTGAACCTTTTCCTTTGGATGCAGATAAACATCATCTTGGAGCATTTGTGGAATGGTTGGTGATGACTGTTGGATATGCTTTGACTTCAGCAAAAGATGTTATTGTGGCAAGTTTGTATCATATTCATATGGAAGAAACAGGAGGAGAGCAAGTACCACAAAAGATACAAGATACTGTGAATTTGGCAGCAAAGAAGTGCAAACAACGTGCTCCATCTTGTACAAGATCAGGAAGAATGAGAGATGCTTGTTTGAGGGATGATGTGATTCAAATCATAACGATGATTCCGGATGGTAAACGCAAAAAAGCAAGAGATGCCAGTTGTTGGTTGCATAGTGTAAGCACTGGAGCTAGAGCCATCACAGCTTCCAACATTCTTCTTGGACATTTTCAGAACTTCATCATCCAAGATCCCTCTGATCCTCACAGTCTCTGCTTCTTTTCACTTCTTCATCAAGTTACCAAAGGAAAACCAGGAGATTGGAATCACATGATTACTTTGGGCTTTAAACCTACATCCTCCTCCTTAGCATCAATACATAGTGACTTAAATGCAGCTTATCTTGTCTTGAAAACATTCTTTATCTTAGAAGAGTTTTACGCAGAATGCCTTCTCGCCAACTGACAAACTCTTGCTGTGGGGACTGAGCCCGATCTTTGAATCTTGGACGAAGAAATGTCTTGTATGCATTATCACTTGCAGGCTCTTTCTTTTCCGTTCTTTGAGCTGGTTTCGATTTGCCTTCTTTTGATCAGCCGGGGTTTGAATGACGGTCAACCAGAAAAGAAATGCAGTACTGGAATCTACAGCTTTTATTGCTGGTTGGCAGCCTTATGGACGTTCTCAACAACGTTATGTGAAAAGCACTGCTATCAAATCCATGGTTGCTAATAGATTAGTTTCTTCCTCAGGTATTTTATTTTTTCTTTTTTTTTAATTTGAGAAAGAAAGAAAAACTTATCTTACTTTTTATTTTCTTTTGCATATACAATCAATTAGGTGAAGCCTCTTCAACCAGTTTGATGGATCCAACTTTAGTTACCAAAGAAGTATTTCATAATTTGAAAGAACCTTTGACTTCAAAGTGGTCTTTACAAACTAATTATGAAGTCTTTTATGACAAAGTTATGGAAAGGTTGGTGTATTTTTTACTTTATTATTATTATTATTTTGTTTATTTTGTTTATTTTTCTTGTGCTTAACTCACTCATTTTATTCATTAATTTTTATTTATTTTAGATTCCAAAGCAGAACTGATTTATCCAAGTCAGATCATGCTAAATTATGCAAGTCTTTATGGCAAAAGTGCTTTCATGCATGGATAGACAATCATGAAGATGAAGTTGAAGAAGAGATGAGCCAGGAAATGGAAGCATTCAAGCAAAGAAATAACTCTCAAGATGCATCACCACCACCACCACCACTTAATCACATCAAAACGATTGTTGGAAGAAGACATATTGCAAGCTTGTTGGCGAGCAAAACGACTTTTAGATGAAGCGCTTTAGGCGTTCATGAAACGCAACATTCACAAATGCAAGCGAATTCGCTTTGAAGCGAAGTACGCTACAAAAAATGAAAAAAATGGACGCTTTCGAAACGCTGGCTTACAACAAGGGAACTGTTGTCAAAGAAACTTCGATCATCGTCCAAGCATTGACCTTGGGTGATGAAGAAAGCAAAAGAGTTATTGGTCATTTCGCGTCTTGTAAAAAAGCTGGGTTGAGATTAAATCAACTTTTACCGACATTTCCAGGGCCAATGTGAACGCGAAGACGAATGGAGAAACTTAATGCTTAAGTATGGTAGTGAAAAAGCTATTTGTCAACATTTTAATATTTGATTTTGTTTGTTTTTTATTTTCTATTTTCATGTTGAAATGTTTTTATGATATTAAGTTTTTTTTTATGTTGTTGTTATTTCTTTATCTTCAACATTTTTTTCTTAGTATTATAAAAATATTTTAACAAAACTGCCTTCTTATTGATATTTACAACTTTAGAAAAGATTAAAAAAAATTTCATCACAATATAAGTGTATCTATTTTAGACTTAGTTTTTTATGATATTTCTTTAAGTTACAAGGAGAGGCTAGCTTAGGTTTAAGAGTACTCGCCCCTAACCCTAACCCTAACAGGAATGTGGAAGTGGATATCCACAATGATAGAGTTGATAGCTCATGGATCAATGCAGGTACGGGCTGAAGTCCAATTGCTGTTAGCATCCTTCTTAGGGACGCAAAGAATGGGCGAATTCCATGGTGAGTCCATGGGAGCATCCACAATAACCTTGTGGTGGTACCACTCTTCAAGCTGCTCGTTGATGGAGGAATGCCAGACTTCTGGTAAAGGATACTGATGTTTGAATATCAGAGGGTGATCTCCGGTATCCAAATGGATTGTCCCTTCTGGAAGCGGACAGGAAGGACCTTGAGGAATACGGCTGTTCTCTTCAAGAAGGTCCTTGATGCAGTCTACAATGGCCTTTTGAAGTTCTGGAGGCAAAGGAGACTCCACGTACTTATCAGAAGAAGCGACATTCTTATCATCTGGCGCTGAAGGCTTAGGGCCAGGGAAGCGGACCGGAATTCCAAACAGACCAATGCCTATCCTATCAAGGATGTCTCAGCCAAAGATCACTTGAGTAGAACCAGAGAGCTTGAGAACGAGGAAGTTGTGGAAGAACTTCCAAGTACCACACGCCACACGAATGTGGGAGGCAACAGCAGACACAGAGGCAGAGGAATCATCTCCCAGAACCACATCCTGTTGAGTGCGGGTCATTTTGAGGTGAAACTGTTCCACAAGGGAAGGATCCACAAAGGAAGAGGAGGCGCCAGTGTCAAGCAGGGCCATAACTCTTTGCTTGTTCAAGGTTGCTGGAACCATAATAGGAGCAGCAACAGGAGCAGGAGAGGGGTTATCGGAGGCAGGAGCTTCGTGATCATCAAGACCAAGCATGAACAGCTCTGCTGCAGCTTGCTCAAACTCCTGAAAGGGATTCTCTTCTATGTTGTTTAAAGAAGGAGTAGCCAGAGAAGGAGAAGGGGAGGTTGCACTGCCAGAAGGAGGAGCCGGAGAAACACCAGTTGCAGGGGACTGCATGCTGTTGAGCAAAGAAGCCGGAGGCTTAGCAAAAGTGCCACGAGTAGGACAACGATTTGCCATATGTCCCGCCTTACCGCACTTGTAGCAGACGCCAGCTGGTCTTTGAGGAGCACCAGAAGAGGTAGCAGGTGTAGAAGAAGGGGAAGAGGAGGAGGATCCATCACTCTTTTTCTTGGAGAGGACTCAGCAGTCCTTGTCCGAATGACCGTGCGTACGGTGAAAAGAGCACCAAGGCTTGCTGTTCTTGGTCCCCTTGTTGTGGTTTGAGCTGCTTGGAGGGGAAAGTCTCGAGGGCTTTCTCTTGCTTCGGGCTTCCAAGGCAGATTTGTGTTCCAAGGCAATGCTGATGGCATTGGCCAGAGAAGTAGGGGGGTTGGTGATGCAAGAAGAAATAAATCCTGAGACAAGTTCTTCAGGAAGGGTGTTCCTGAGAACAGCAAGAATATCTTCAAGTTGAGGCGGACAGGTCATCTGGTCAATGAGCTCTTGGAAGTGCTCTGAGAATTCTCGAACAGACTCTCCGGTTTTGAAGGAGAAGTGACAGAACTCTGTATGCAGCGCGTTCTGCAGGTTTCTGCTGCCAAAGTGGTCATGGAAGGTGGCTACGAGCCTATCCCAAGGCCATTCCGGGTGATGAAGGTTCTGGATGGCCCAGTGCTGAGCCAACGGATCCTTGATCTGAGAAATCAAGGCATAATGCCAGAGGTTTTCTGGGTAAGACGTGCCGCTAAGGGCGAAGTGTAGGCGCTCTGAAAAGATAAGAGGATTATCTTTTCCTTTGGTCTTTGGATTGAAGGTTGGCAGATTTTGGGGAAGCTTTGGATATTTTTCCTTGCTTCCTGTCTTGTCTGAGGGTTCAGCATAACCACTCTCGGACGAGGAGCCAGCCTCGGAAGTTTCCGTGGCAGAGCGAAGCAAGAAACACTTGGAGGAGAACGCGGCGGGCAGAGGTTTCACCACCTTTGGCGCAGCAGCACCTGCGGAGGTAACGCCCTTGGGAGAAATGTAAGGAGTTGACGGAGTGTTAACCGGAAGTTGCAAAGGCAGATTCAAGCACAGTTGGAACGGTGGCTCGTTTTCTTCTTTGCAAATCGCGGTCAGTTGATTGATCATCTCCATCAGTTCGCTCTTCTGACGGCATAAGTCATCAAAACGTTTTTTATCCTCTTCTTCGCCACTGGAGTCCCATGATAATGCTGCTTGCGCTATCGTGAGAGATAACTCGGCTTTCCTCTTGAGCAGGCGGGCAAGAGCAGCTTCGGAACTGTTTTCATTAACATCAATGTCACCAAAGCTTGGTGAACTGTCTTCCTTCTCGGTGGGTATACTGGAAGAAGGAAAGTTAGACATTGTAGAGAGGCTTACCAACAATAAAATATAACTCCTTTAACAAAAGCAAAGGTTGATATAATACACCGGGTTGATATCATGGTAGCTGAGTCCACAGCACGCGTGTCTCAGATAAGTTCTGAGTAAGGAAGGGCTTGAAACAAGCGCCGAAAACGCAACGAATAGCGAAGTGACCTTAGCAGTAAGCCAAGGAGCGCGCTATACGAGGGAGTTGAAGAGTGACTCGAGTAGAGCAGAGACTCGGTTGATATGCAGTAAATCAGAACAAGTCGTAAAAAAAAAATGTTGTAAAATAAGAACGGGAATGATGGCGGAGACAAAGTAAGTATGAGACCTGAACTTAATTTACTAAAAGTGAAGAGTACAAGTGATAGTAAAGTATCTTGTGTTTTGTTGTAAGTTGTCCTGAGAGGAAAAAGAAGAAGAAGAAGCAAGGAGAGGCAGTATTTAAGCTAGAACAATTATCCAAAAAAGAAGAACAGAGAATATCAGCATAAAAGGGCAGAGAGAGAAAACAACAAGAAAGGAGAAGTTCAAGAAAGGAGAAGTTGGACACCGAGAGGTTTCCTCAGGTCGACAGGCATGAGGGAGAGGTCGACAGGAAGAGAAGAAGGGCTATTATGTTGGAGTTTTCCAACACTGCGCTTTACACAAACCTGGATGTCATTCCACAAAGCCAAAGGGGATCAAAGCCCTTTTTTTTCCTCAGAAAACACGGCCTATGGGTGTGTTGTTTGAAACAGAGTCCGTGCTGAAAACCTCCTTATCTGCCTTGTATCTCTCCCGTGGTTTGCATTCAGGGCCTCCCATTGGTGGCGTTGGAAACCCACCTGGCTGCTCTGCGCAATGACGTCCTTTGGGGGAGGCGAGCAAAGGGGGGGAGGCGCTGCTGATCAGGGTTTCAAGTTCATGCCCCTAACCCTAACTCTAAAAACGGCCTGTACAAGTGCCGCTCTGTTGGAGCGGCATGTTTTCCGCTCATTTTGAACACAACTTAGTTTTTTTTGCGTTCATTCCACTCCTTTCAGTCCGAAATCAGCCTGTAGAAGTGCCGCTCCGTCAGAGCAGCATATTTTGCGCTCATTTTGGACACGACTTAGCTTTTTTTCATCTGTTCCACTCCGTTCAGTCCAAAATCAGCCTGTAGAAGTGCTGCTCCATCAGAGCGGCATGTTTTTTGCTCATTTTGGACATGACTTAGCTTTTTTTTGTCTGTTCCACTCTGTTCAGTCTGAAATTGGCCTGTAGAAGTGCCACTCTGTCAGAGCGGCATATTTTGCGCTCATTTTGGACACGACTTAGCTTTTTTTCGTCCGTTTCACTCCGTTCAGTCCAAATCAGCCTATAGAAGTGCCGCTCTGTCAGAGCGGCATGTTTTCCACTCATTTTGGACATGACTTAGCTTTTTTTCGTCCATTCCACTCTGTTCAGTCCAAAATCAGCCTGTAGAAGTGTTGCTCTGTTGGAGCGGCATGTTTTCCGCTCATTTTGGACATGACTTAGTTTGTTTTTGTCTGTTCCACTCCATTAAGTCCCAAATTGACCTGTAGACATGCCACTTTGTTGGAGTGGCTTTTTTTTCACTCATTTTTACCACAACGTAGTTGTTTTGTGTCTGTTTGACACCACACAGTCCGAAAATGGCCTATAGCAGAGCCGCTCCGTTGGAGCGGCATGTTGCTTACTCTTTTTGAACATGCCTAGGTTTGTTTTCTTCTTGATCATACTTTTTGCTCAGCATGTTGCCTTGTCAGGTATTACTCTGTTGGAGCGCAGTGTTTCAACTGGATTTTTTCAGTGACTTTGTTTTTTCCCCTTTCACTCAAGCCCTACATTCTGTTCTCATGCCTTTAAAAGTGCTGCTCCATTGGAGTGCTAGTGTTATGTGTTCTTTTAGATCTTTCACTCCTTTATTTTTTAACTTCCTCACTACACCTCCTCATTGGCTTCCTTCTTGACTTCCATTTTTTCTGCAAAGGTTCACATAGTATTGTTCTTCTACCATAGATCATGTCATTACTCTCTTGTTGTATATGGCTCATACCTGTACTTCCATCCATCTGCTGCTACTTTGGTTTTTAATCAATGCTACCATCATGTACCACCAGACTTTTGGTTGCTATCCCTTGACCACCAGCAACAAGTCATGCACCAAAGGCCGTTGTCCACTCTTTGTGTTGTTGAATGATTGAGGAGCCACACGTCCCTCTAGCCAGCTTGAGGAACTCTTCCTGGGGAGCACTTCCTTTTTCCCCTGCGAACCATAATTGAGGGGCAGCAACGCCCTGAGGATGACGGTTATCCACCTTAATTTTTTTGACCGTTAGTTTTTTTTTTTTTTGTTGTCAGCTAAGCAAACACTACTGCCAGACACGCCCACACACACACCCACGCACTCATAGCAACTTCCCTCCTACTACCCCCTTTTTTTCTTCATTTTTGTTTCACTTTGTTTTTAACTGCTGCCTTCACGCTAGTGGTTAATATTGCTCCTTTCTTCCACACTTGCGCTAGTCCCCTTTTGCACTCTGTTCCCTGTATTTGATTTTTTGTTTTACTACCCCTCCTGTCCTTTCTTCCTTCGTATCAAAACAAATCACAAAAAAACAAAAAAAAATCTACTGTTTTTGTTCTGCCTGTGCCTCTGGTCGTCCTTGCAACATGATCTATATTGTATGTACTACTTTTTCTTTGTGAGCTCTCTCTCTAGTTTTACTGCATACGGGCTTCATTTGTGTGGTGTGTGTGTGTATATATATATATATTGTGGGCCTTTTCATGTGTTGATCTACTTATTTGTTTTAACACAATCACCTCCTGGTGAGACTTTCTCTTCCTCAAAATCACTCGCTGGGTTAGCGCTCCGTTGGAGCACTACTTTCACTCCCCTATTTTGCATCACTCACTCTTTTTTCCCTGTACAACCCTGTTCCGTTTGGACTTGGTTGTTTTTATTTTTCCTTCTCCCTCTCTCGAAATACCGCGCGGGGTTAGTGCTCTGTTGGAGCGCTACTTTCGCTCCCCTATTTTGCATCACTCACTCTTTTTTCCCTGCACGACCCTGTTCCGTTTGGACTTGGTTGTTTTTATTTTCTCTTCTCTTCCTCCCAAAATCACTCGTGGGGTTAGCGCTCCGTCAGAGCGCTACTTTCGCTCCCCTATTTTGCATCACTCACTTGTTTTTCCCTGCACGACCCTGTTCCGTTTGGACTTGGTTGTTTTTATTTTTCCTTCTCCCTCTCTCGAAATACCGCGCGGGGTTAGCGCTTCGTTGGAGCACTACTTTCGCTCCCCTATTTTGCACCACTCACTCTTTTTTCCCTGCACGACCCTGTTCCATTGCAGGAGTGAATTATCTCATTTTTGGCTCAAATAATTAATTTCTCAGGTACACAATGCCCTCAGAGGCTGAAATCAGTTGCATTCGATTCGCCATGGTCTGGAGCATAGGTGGGTAAATTTTCATGGACATAGCTTGTTTGGTTACAGACTTGGCTTTTTTTTATATTTTTGTGTCTAAAATGAAATATTTATCATAATCACAAAGTTTTTCATTCTTTCTTTTTTTTTAGAGCTGTATATGCAGCGCTCCGTCGGAGCGGCACCTTTTCTCTGTATTTGGGGATGTGTTTGGCAAGTTTTTTTTGGTTTTGACCCTCAGGTTCATTGTGGGAGTGGATTATCTAGTTTTTGGCTCAAATAATTAATTTCTCAGGTACACAATGTCCTTAGAGGCTGAAACCAGTTGCATTCGATTCTCCATGGTCTAGAGCATAGGTGAGTAAATTTTCATGGACATAGCTTGTTTGGTTACAGACTTAGCTTTTTTTTATATTTTTGTTTCAAAACTGGAATATTTATCTAGAACATACAGTTTTTCACTCTTTCTTTTTGTTTTAAAGCAGTGGATGAAGCGCTCCAGCGGAGCGGCACCTGGTCTGTGTTATTTTGGGACTATGTCTAAACAGTTTTTTTTTGTTTTGACTCTCAGGTTTGTTATGGGAGTGAATTATCTCGTTTTTGGCTCAAATAATTAATTTCTCAGGTACACAATGTCCTCAGAGGCTGAAATTAGTTGCATTCGATTCGCCATGGTCTGGAGCATAGGTGGGTAAATTTTCATGGACATAGCTTGTTTGGTTACAGACTTGGCTTTTTTTTTATATTTTTGTGTCTAAAATGAAATATTTATCATAATCACAAAGTTTTTCATTCTTTCTTTTTTTTTAGAGCTGTATATGCAGCGCTCCGTCGGAGCGGCATCTTTCCTTTGTATTTGGGGACGTGTTTGGCAAGTTTTTTTTGGTTTTGACCCTCAGGTTCATTGTGGAAGTGAATTATCTCGTTTTTGACTCAAACAATTAATTTCTCAAGTACACAATGTCCTCAGAGGCTGAAACCAGTTGTATTCGATTCTCTATAGTCTAGAGCATAGGTGAGTAAATTTTCATAGACAAAGCTTGTTTGGTTACAGACTTAGCTTTTTTATGTTTTTATTTATACTTATGGTTGATATTGCTCCCTTCTTCAAAACTTTTGCCTTCACTCCCTGTAAGTTGATTTTTAGTTTTACTACTCCTCCTTTTCTCTTTTTCTTCCTCCTCAAACTCACTTGTATAGTTAGTGCTCCATCAGAGTGCTACTTTTACTTCTCTATTTTGTACTATTTGCCCTTTTTTTCCTACATGACCCTGTTCTGTTTGAGCTTGGTTGTTTTTATTTTTTCTTCATCCTTCCTCAAAATCCCACGTGGGGTTAGCGCTCCGTCAGAGCGCTACTTTCACACCCTTAATTTGAACCACTTTCTCTTTTTTCCTTACATGACTCAGTTTTGTTTGAACTTGATTGTATTTTTCTAAAAACAGACTTCTTTTTTTTTTGAACTATATATGCAGCGCTCCGTCGGAGTGGTACCTTTTCTCTGTTATTTGGGGACGTGTTTGGAAAGTTTTTTTTGGTTTTGACCCTCAGGTTTGTTGTGGGAGTGAATTATCTCGTTTTTGGCTCAAATAATTAATTTCTCGGGTACATGATGTCCTCAGAGGCTGAAACCAGTTGCATTCGATTCTCCATGGTCTGGAGCATAGGTAAGTAAATTATTATGAATGGAGCTTGTTTAGATGCAAACTTAGTTGGACAGAGAAAGCTTTTCATTGTCTTTATTCTTTTTTGCTTCTTTTCTTTCTTTTTTTCTCACTCTTTTCTTCTTTTCCTCTTCCTCTTTTCTTTCTTCCTTTTCTTTTTTCTTTTTTCTCTTCTTTTTCTCTTTATTCCTTTCTTTTCCTCTTCTTCCCTCTTTTTTTTTTCATTTTTTCTTTTTCTTTCATTATCTTTCTCTTTTTTTTCTTCTTATTCTCTTTTCTTTCTTCTTTTTGCTTCTTTTTTTTTCTTCCTCTATCTTTCTCTTCTCTTTTTTTTTTCACTTTCTCTTTTTTCTTTTTTCTTTTTTCTTTTTCTTGTTCTCTTCTTTTTCTTTTTTTCTCTTTCTTCCCATTTTCTTTTTTTTCTCTTATTTCTTCTTTTTCATTTTCATTTTTGCTTATTTTTTCTCTCTTTTTCTTTCTCATTCTCTGTTTCCTTTTTTTCCTTTCTCTTTTTCTGTTTTTCTCTTTTTTCTTTTCCTTTCTTTCTTTTTCTTTTTATTTTTAACTTTTTCTACTTTTCTTTTTAGCTCTTTTTTTTCTCTTATTGTTCCTTTCATTTTTTTTCTTTTTCCTCTTTTCTCTTTCTATTCTTTTCTTTTTTTTTTCCTTTTTGTTTTTTTTTCTTTTCTTTCTTTGTACCAAGATTCCAGAAGTTCTTTCTTTTTACTAGTTGGCCAGAACAATACTTTTTTTTATTTTTCTTTCTGTTCAATTAACCACCAGTGTAGCACTTAGTTGCAACACATATTGAATATGTTCTTCTATAAGAAATTTGAAAAAATCATAACTTTATGCCACTTTATTCAATTGACTTATAGACTTAGAGTTTTATAGAATGAACCATGGGGAGTTGAATGCCGTAGGTTTGTACCGAGCCCAATAAAACAATTGGGCTAGAATCAACAAGAAGGCAGACGGAAGGAAGGGAAAAGAAGATTTATTTCTGAGCTCAAGGCCTTGCGAACCTTGACGGGGGGTTATGGCCCTGCTCACCTCTACTCTTGAAACAAAATTCTTTTGCAAATACAACCGCTTGCCAAAATATTGTTCTTATGATTTTTTTGCTTCGGCGTACCGGTTGTTCCTGATTGGTTCATTCTTATCTTCTCTGTTTCTTTTGAAAGAAGAACCTTATTAGAGAGAGATGGAAGAGACCTACGAGGATGACCTGCTTGGTACAAACACACGCAAAGCATGTCATTCCGATGCATGGACAGCTGTTTGCTGGATCACATGCTGTTTTTTGTAGTCAGGGAAGGCTCCAAGCCTCTGGATGTCCTAACTATTCCTCGTTGATACTTCTGGAGAAAGAGAAAGTGGAGAACCTTGTGATGTCTCCCATAGAGAGTCCGTCGCTGCTTGAGGAACCGTTGCAGCTGAGTGGTAAGGCGGAAGGGACAGAGGCCGTTCTTCTCTATGAGCTTCCTCATGAGCTTTGCTACGTTGGCGAGAAAACTGTTGGTAAAATCACCAACACTTATCTCAAGACTCCTCATGTTGGATCCGTCCCGGACCCTCAGCTCTCCTTTCTTTTGTATCCTCCATCCTTCCCTTCTCCCTTTTCCCTTTTCTCTCGGTGTACTTTGAAGCAACATCGGAGATTCACTCCCGTTGTCCTTCCTCTATTCTCTTGAATACACTTCTTGTCTCATCACTGACTCTTTTATTCTTGAGGTTGGATTCAACCAACATTTTTTTTGACTTACATAAGTGATTCAAATCCCCTCTTGTGCTACGCACATCATGGAAGCCTCAGCCGCTCTTGACACCCTCCGTGAACAGCTTTGCAAGGCACAACAGGAGTACCTTTGCATGCTCCAACAATCCTTTCAACTTGAGCTTGACATCCCCAGCTGCCCTGAGACTGAACGCGTCGCCAAAGAAGAAGAACAGCACAAGGTAAACGAAGCTGCAGAACACACTAGAAAGGCCATGGAACGGTTACAACAGCGTATAGACAACTTTGTTGTGTTCCTCGCATCCACCTCGGCCACACTAGGCAACTCTTCCACATGCAACACTACCGCTGCCGCTGTTTCTCCTCCCTCGCCTGTTCCACAGATCTCTCCCATACAGTCACCTCGTTCGAGTTCACCCTCTCCCGTTGACGTTTCCATCAACAACACAACTGCTTCCAACAGCACACACATTCCCTCTGTTCCAGAAACACAGAGCAACACAACTACTCCTTCCCCTCCTACTCAGAAGAAAATGCCTCGCCTTCCCCCTGGACTACCTAAGTTTGACGTCAGCAGGCGCCAGGACCCCGCTCTTCACACCATGGAACTGGAGTATCACCTTAACGCCTACAACTACCCTGAGGACAGATGGACGCAAGCCCTCATCACCACCCTTGTTGGAGACGGACGTCTTTGGGCCATTAGCACTCTACAAGACCAACCATGGAACGTTGCTCGAGACCTCTTCCATCGGCACTACCACCTTCCAGACATCGAGGCCACAATGATAGAGGCTGTCACGTTGTTTTGACAGAAGCCTGGCGAAAGCGTTCATCAGCTCATCGATCAGTACTCTGTACTCTGTAATCATCTTCCTGACACCTTCTACGACTACCTCAAAGCCTTTTTCTTTGGACGAGCCCTTCTTCCCCACATCAAGTCGAAGTACAAGCAACAGACTCTTCGCAACAAGCCACAAGATGTCATCGCTGCTTTTGAGCTCGCAGTCCTCATTGAGTCAGAGTTTCCCCAACCTTCTTTGAAAGATAAAGGTCACAGCAAATCACCTCAACGGCAATCACCATTACCCCACACAATAGGTGCTGTTTGCGCACACTGCAAAACACGCAACCACACGGAAGATCAGTGCCAAAAAAAGGCCCGCAGGCTACAACGGCAGTCTTCTCAAGCAACGTCTGTTACACCAGCCTCATCTTCTGCTCCTGCAACACGCAACCCCACGTCAACACTGCCGCAACAAACACGCGCACAACTACCAGCACGGCAGTCGTCTCCCAGCTCACGTTCCCTCAACTCCATGGCTTCTACACAGCAACAGAGCAACACACCTGCTCCTACCATTGAGCAGCAAGACTCTATCGGTGATGAAGAGGAATACGACGAGTTCTATGAGTCACAACGGGCTCTCAACTCTATCACCGTCACTGACGATATGCCCGGACCCAACGACCCCATCTGTGCCCCGATGACCATCAACGGCCGTCGTGTCACTGCAGTCATAGACTCTGGCGCCAGCCACTCCTTTATGGACCCTTCTATTGTTGACTTAGTTCGTGCCAAAACCAAGCAAGCCAACTACACGGTCAAACTCGGACACTGTGAAACCACCACTACATGTGCTGCTGAAATGGAGCCACTCGCTATTGGCTTCGGCGAACGCCGTTTCCATCACATGTTCTCTGTATTGCCTCAACCAGATGGTCAATCGATCATCCTGGGCCGCGACTTCATGCGCAAGTCTGGCATGGGCATAACAGACATTCCAATCAACTACCCTGAGGAACCACTACCCCGCTCCAAGGACCACGACATCACCCGACACCAACATCAACATTTGGTGAAAGCTGTCAAGGAACACATCCGCAAGCGTATTCTCAAAGCCATCGAGAAATACCTCCAGGAGAACGAGGCTCTACCCACAGGACCTTCCTGTACCCTTCCCGAAGCGGTTCTCCATCTGGACACTGGAGACCACCCTCCTGTCTTTCGCCACCAATACCCCATCCCACACCATTTAATGCTCGTAATTGATCTGCAAGTGGCGGAATGGCTGCATACCGGCGTCATCGTGCTCGCCCCACCGGACAGTCCCTGGAACTCTCCTCTCACCGTCGTACCCAAGAAGGACGCTGACAGCAACGTTACCCAGTGGCGTGTCTGCATCAACCCGCGCCTCCTGAACAAGCTCCTCTTGGACCTCACATACTCAATCCCTACTATCCGCAGCATTATCTCCAAAGTGCAAGGCTTTTTCATCGCCTCTGCCCTCGACCTTATCTGGTCTTACACGCAATGCCCCATTGCTCCCGAAGACTGCGTCAAAACTACATTCACATGGAACGGTCGTTGTTACATGTTCGTCGCCGCCATTTTTGGCATCAAGATCGTTGCACAACACTTCCAGCGCCTCATGGATGTTGTCACTGCCGCTATTGCCGAGTTCACTTCCCATTACATTGATGATCTAGCTGTTGTTTCCCAAAGTGTGGAAGAACATATCGAGCACCTTATCCGCGTTATCCTCACTCTCACCGCTGCGGGACTCCGTATCCGTCGGGAGAAGTGTCAGTTCGGGTACAAACGCCTCTGCATTCTCGGTTTTATCATCAATCACAGCAATATCCTTCCCGACCAACGCAAGCTCTCCACTTTCGCACTCCTAGAAGTACCATCCACTGGCAAGCAAATGCAATCCTTCCTTGGCTTTGCAGGCTACCTCCGCGACTTCATCCCCATGTTCGCCCAACTTGTTCGGCCCCTTGACGCCCTCCGGTACATCAAGGACGTTCGTCCCCATTGGAACCAAGACTGCCAAGACGCCTTTGATGCCCTCAAGCGCATCTTATCCAACCCACCTGTGCTCTCTCTCTATGACCCATCCTTACCTCTTTTGGTTGGCACTGATGCCTCCCAATTTGGTGTTGGCGCCGTCCTTTACCAGATCGGACCCAACAACAAGCACCAGTACATCGCGTTCACGAGCAAGGCCCTCAACCCTGCCCAACGCAACTATCCTGCCACCAAACGTGAGATGCTCGCCATACTCTTCGCCGTCCGCTCCTTCAGCGATTGGCTCTACGGCAACAAGTTCACGATCTATTCTGATCACAAGGCTTTGTCCTACCTCTTCACTTCTAACAGTAAGAACTACACCCTCAACTATTGGGCTCTCCTCATCTCAGAGTACAACTTCGAGATCATCCACCGCCCTGGCGTTCACATGATTCTCGAGGACTGCCTTTCTCGGCTGTACCCGCGCTCCTTCTGGGACAACGGTGGTCTTACACCCCCCTCCATCCCTCTGGACGCCCCTCGCTTGCCTCAGCGCAAACCTCGCGACCTCAAGGCTCTCGCTTTGGTTGACAACTCCCCATCCACGGCCAAATCCGCTCTTAACAGGCACATCAAGGGCAGACTCAACAAGCAACTCCCTTCCACCTCTGAACGGAAATGCTTCCTGCAGCTGTTCCACACAGAAGGACATCACGGAGCAGAAACCTTGTTCATCAAGATCTGGAATGAAGGCTATTATTGGCCTACTCTTCATGCTGACTGTTCCCGCACTTGCCTACAGTGCAACGACTGCCTTAAGCACAACGTCACCAAACACGGCTTTCATCCCCTCAAAACCATCCATGCTACTTACCCCTTCGATCACGTTGCCATTGATCTGTTTGGCCCCCTTCCCACTTCTTCCAAAGGCTTCAACTACGTTCTGGTCACCACAGACATCGCTACCCGGTTCACTTCCCTCCGCCCAGTCCACGCCAAGACTGCCAAAGATGTGGCCCGCACCCTCTATCAAGTCATCTCTGATTTCGGTCTCCCTAAGATCCTTCAGTCAGACAATGGCACTGAGTTTGTCAATGCAGTCATCAAAGCTCTCAAGACACTCTCTGGCTTTGAGCATCGGTTCATCTCAGCCTATCATCCTCGAGCTAACGGAGCTGCAGAAAGCCATGTCAAGCTGGCCCGCAACACCCTTAACAAGCTCATTAACAGTGATTGGTCTCACTGGCACACCTTTCTTCCTGCCGCCCAATATGCAATCAACCAACGCGTTACTTGTTGCCACAAATCTTCCCCTTTCCAACTGTTCTTTGGTCGCCCAGCTACCACTCCACAAGACTATTCTTCTTCCTCTTCCCAGCTTCCTACCGAAACCCTCCTCTTGGAGAACACCAAGCAAATGCATGATATTGTCTACCCGGCATCAGCATCTTCTACTCGGAAGCACAGCTCTAACATCAAGGCTCAACATGATTCTTCTAAGCCACTCCGTGAATTTTCCGCTGGCTCCAAAGTCATGCTACGCAAGCCTCCCAGGTCTTCCAAGTCTCTTCCTGAATACTCTGGCCCTTATACAGTCATCCGCTGCAATCATGGTGGTGCATACCTCCTCCAGGACAGCACTGGCGTTACCCTCCCGGACAAGTTCAGCCCCAACCAGCTGAAGCTCGTTGCCCCCCCAGAGGACTCTACTACCAATGACCTCCCACCCGATGAGTATGAAATAGACGAAATCCTTGATCACAAAGGCCCAGCCAATAAGCATGAATACTTTGTTCACTGGAAAGGCTACCCACATTCTGATAACCAATGGATCCCTGCTAAAGATGTCCATGCTCCCAAACTCGTCAAACGTTATTGGGACCTCCTCAAACAATCCTCTTCACCTTCTACTTCTTCTTAAGAGGGGGAGTATGTTGGTAAAATCACCAACACTTATCTCAAGACTCCTCATGTTGGATCCGTCCCGGATCCTCAGCTCTCCTTTCTTTTGTATCCTCCATCCTTCCCTTCTCCCTTTTCCCTTTTCTCTTGGTGTACTTTGAAGCAATGTTGGAGATTCACTCCTGTTGTCCTTCCTCTATTCTCTTGAATACACTTCTTGTCTTGTCACTGACTCTTTTATTCTTGAGGTTGGATTCAACCAACAAAACTTTGTGGTCGCATGTTTGTAATGGCCAAAGAGTGAAGTCGTGAGGTGAAGACGCCGTAGATGATGTGGTCCGGCAAGTCAGTATCCTGTTGGGGGTAGTTGAAGTGCGGGAGAGAGAACTTGTCCGTTTTGTTGAAGGTCTGGGCGCACCAGACTCGAGTTTTGGATCCGCTATAATCCGGTGGTGGTTGGGTAATGAAGATGGTGGTGTCTAAATAGTCTACTGACTGGAAAGGGGGTTTGTTTTGAAGTTGAAGAGAGAGGATCCCTTTGGGGTAAAGTCCAAGACTTTTACCGTCCGTATACTGGTACTGGTGAACGTATGGATTGTTGAAGAGTGCAATGTCATCTATCTTTTGTACTGATTTAGAAAAGATGTGTGCTACATGGGGTTCCATTTTTTGAAGTTGTAGCATGAACTTGCATTCATAGTGGCAGGTGTAGAAGTTAGCAAGGTCGGGTCCGTGGTTGACCCCTTGGCTTATACCTCGGTCTTGTTTGAGTACTACGTTGCCATAACGTACGACACAGTTCTTGATTTGCCATTGTAGCAGTTCAAGGATCTGTTCAACAGAGAAGATGTGAGAGCCATGAGAGATTGTGGCCTTGCTTCGAAGGTTGCCTGTCCATTGGGCACCCTTGAGGTTGATGAGGATGTGGGAGCACCTTCTCCTCTTTGCAATGCGGATCACTTCCTCCTTCAGTGCACGGATAAGGTCATCCTGGTCAATGTTGTTGTAGAACCCATCAATGTCAAAGGCGCACACCGAGATGGCTTCCTCCTTGGGGTTCTCGTTCCACTCTTGTAGACGTTGGACTACCTCCGTTGAGGTTTCGATGCTCCAGAACCAGTTGAGTCCTGTGTGAAGCTTGTGAAGCCGGGCCTTCTTCTTGAGTTCATCGAGTAGGAGACGGAGGAAGTGGTGGAGGTATTTGCAGAGTGGAGTAGTGGTGGTTTTTAGGGCTGCTGTGATGGGGCGTTCCGCTGGTTTGTCTTTGTGTCTTTTGGGGATGATGTAGTGTGTGGCAAGACCTTTAGGGGCAGAGATCTTGTACCGGCGGAGGAACGAAGCATGGGCCTTGATGATGCTCTCTTCTCCTTCTTGAAGGAGAGTGTAAGGAGAGGTAGCAGGGATGGGGAAGACGTCACGGTTGGTGGAAGAGGGAAAGGTAGTGAAGGGTGCAGAGAGGGAGAGTTTTGTATCGAATAGGTAGTTGAAGTGCCGTAGGCGCATATGAGCTTTGCAGACAAAGCTGAGGTTTCCTGAGAGTTTGTCTGTCAGGGATATAGCCCACAGGTCCTTCATACGTTTGATAAGGGATTGAGTGCTACTACTGTTGATGACAGCTTGGTGTACAGGCGTGTATTGTCGGTGGCTTGTCAGTCGCTCATGTGCCAACCGGAGGACCTCTTGTTGCCAATTGTAGAGGTTGGATGGGAGGAGACCAAGCTTTTCTATCTTTTGTGTGATGAAGCGTTCTGTGTCTCCGTGGAGCCGATCAATAATGACATGGACAGGGGGGGACTCCCGTTCCACGTGTTTGCTACCTTTGTAGATGAGGGAGCATAGTTGAGAGGCGGCGGAAGATCGTGAAAGAGCCAGAACCACTTTGGGATCACATGTATCAACATGGCTGTAGCAGTTTGTAAAGGATGCAAAATGTTCCTCTTTGCACCGGCATGGAGCTGGTGAGAAGATATCGTTGGGTGTGGTGTCCCGTACCACCTTCTTGGCATTGATGAGAGCTGCTCCAACAGACCTTCCATGATAGAAGACCGGTTTGATGCCTTCCCAACGGAGGGGTTCTGGGAGGAACTGCGCGGCTTTGTGGAAGATGTTGTGGAGGCCGATGCGCTTGAATAGCATAGCACAGTACTCGAGGGGAAGGGGGTGACGGGGTGGTTGTTTCTTGGAGGATGGCTTGGCATGGCTGTTATCCAAATGTTCCAGGAGGGCATCTCGGAGGGTCTTGCGTCGCTCCGCGGTGAGGGTGTTGCAGACGCGGTGGTGATGCTGGGTAACCTGGACGCTAGGTGGGAGGGCCTTCCCACTTGTAGTGAGTCTCTTCCCAATGATGGCTGAGAGCATGCCTTGTATGTGTCGGTCACGGATGTGAGCCAGGTGGTCCTTGAGCTTTGAATCCTTGACTTTCATAAGAGAGTATACCTGGCGGAAGTAGTCACGGTGGTGTTGAGGCTTAGGTAGGTTGGATGGTTGCTTGGAACGTTGCCTGCTGTTGCCGGGGGCATAGACTGAGACTGAGAGCAGTAGCAGAGAAGGTGGAGGTAGTGTGGGAGGAGAGGAGGAGGATGAAGAGGATGGGGAGGAGGAGGGGGAAGAGGGAGAGGAGGGGAAGAAGAAGAAGCTCGGAGGTTGTACAGTTGGCTGGTGGCAAGGAGGGTGGCGGTGAACATGAATAGGTGGGTTGAATTTCTTTTTGTTGCAAAGGCGGCGATGTTTGTTGGCGTGATGGCTGTGGTGGTTTAGTTTTTGGTCATATCTCCATTGGGCTTGCGTTTGCAGCGCGTGAATCCAGTAGTGCTCGGCCTTGAGGGGTTCCATGTCCTCTGGGACTTGTTGTAGAGGGATGATGCTGATGTATGATCCTCTGCATCTGCGGATGAATCGTGAGAGGGCGATATTGCGTACCCTGTTAGGGCTGTACGCTGCTGAGATTTCTTGTAGAACACGGGTGCAGGCAGTGCAAGAGGTCCAACCGACATAGATAGGTGACTGATTGTATTTAAAGGAGTAGAGGGCGTAGATGACGCGGTTAGTAGAGGTAGGGGAGGGAGTAGAGAGTTTTTTTAACGCAAGGAACCGTTGACGGATCCTATGGAGGCGTTTCTCCGTGAAGGTGGCAGGGTTGTTATGAGCGTTGAGAGCTGTTTGTTCCATTTCCTTTTGGGTGGGAACGTCTCTCTTTGCCGTTCTTCGGGTCACTGCTGGTGTTGTTGGCTTTTGCCTGACGCTTGGCGAGACGAATGGGCTTGTTTGCGGGTACTGCCGGGTTGGGTACCTGGTGGTTGCTAGCAGCAGTGATGGAGTTGAGCAGGTTTGTCGCCATCTGGGTGGGGTTGGGAGGTGAGGTGGGAGCTTGACCTCTGAGCAGAGGGGTTGGTGAGTGGGAGAGGGAGCGAGTGCGTGAGCGAGACATGGAGCAAGTGCATGAGCGAGACATGGAGCGAGTGCATGAGGAGGAGCAGGAGCAGGAGCAAGAGTGAGAGCAGGAGTGGGAACAGGAGCAGGAACAGGAGCATGCATAACGGCGGCATGTTTTAGTAGGGTTGTAGCGGTTCCTGTCCTCGGTCTTGCTACGTGTGGCATGTCTCTTTGGTGAGGGGGAACATATTGGGGTACATTCCTTACCTTTGTCTCTGTGGGAAGAGGAGGTAGCAGGGGAGGAGGAAGAGGGGTTGGCAGAGGAGGTAGAACAAAGCCTGTAGGTTGCCGGTGAGCCAACCAAATGTTCCCTCAGTTGACCTTTATGGTCAAGGCCGGCTGCCTTTTTGAGGTGCTCAAGACGGGCATAGATGCTACGCACCTGTGTGGTGTGCAGCTGAAGAAGGCAGGCGTGTTCCTTCACCACCATAGCCACGTCCTCCACCTGTGAGACGATTTCGTCCGAGGCAGGGTTGTTGGCTGTGGTAGCGCTGGGGCCACTTGTCTTCTGTCGTCTTCGGCGTGAAGAGGAGGAGGAGGAGGAAGAGGTAGCAGCAGAAGAGGAGGAGGAAGCAGGGGGAGGGGGAAGAACAGCTATAGCTGTAGAAGAGGAGAGGGGAGGGGAAGCCTGCTGACTTGCGGCCGGATTCATGCTCTTTTCAGGTTCAGACCCTACTTTGAACAGGAGGGTGACACCGTCATCCAGTACTCTTGAGATGGGAGGGTGAACGTTGGGGTCATAGACAGTCCCATGGGGATCCGCAAAGGCTTGGAACTGCTTGCAGGACTGGCACCACCAGTATCTTCTTCCTCAGTTCCCCTTGTCCGACTTTGACACCACTCTAACGCGGCACCAGTTGCTGCACTTTTTACAGCGGCCGGAAAAAGAAGGGTCATGGCTGTCCCAGTCTCCTTTGTTAGAGGGCTGAGAGGTGGCGGTAGCAAAAGGGGCTTGCTGACCGGTATTTGTTGCCTGCATCGAGTAAGGGAACACCAAGGGGGTGGTGATGTAGGGGGAAGGAAAGTTGGGAGGGGGGTACTGTCCAGAAGGTGGGTAGTATGCCGTGGGAGGGGGAAGGGCAGAGGCCGGGAAGAAGACCAGGGGTTGTCCAGTAGAAAAGGCGCCGGGGGGCAGTCTGAACGGGGAAGCCGCAAAACTGTTTGGGGGGTTCATAGCTCTCGGATATATTGGGGGTCTCAGGGATGGCAAGCTCCAAGCGATGAAAAGAATCATACTATGGATGCTGCTGTCGACCTGTATGCCACCCTTATAGTTTGTACTGAGCCCAATAAAACAATTGGGCTAGAATCAACAAGAAGGCAGACAGAAGGAAGGGAAAAGAAGATTTATTTCTGAGCTCAAGGCCTTGCGAACCTTGACAGGGGGTTATGGCCCCACTCACCTCTACTCTTGAAACAAAATTCTTTTGCAAATACAACCGCTTGCCAAAATATTGTTCTTATGATTTTTTCGCTTCGGCGTACCGGTTGTTCCTGATTGGTTTGTTCTTATCTTCTCTGTTTCTTTTGAAAGAAGAACCTTATTAGAGAGAGATGGAAGAGACCTACGAGGATGACCTGCTCGGTACAAACGCACGCGAAGCGTGT
>JAVKOQ010000625.1:0-23184 GCA_031835245.1 Balamuthia mandrillaris
GTATTTTCTTAGAGTTATTACTCAAACTATTATCCTCAGATATTCACAACATAGCAAAGCACTACCGAGATCAACTTGGTCTGGTCGCTCTCCGTCTTGAATATAACGCTCGTAGAGGATATTATCTAAGCCTGCCCATCAGCTCAGGAAAGCCCCCCTCTTGTTTCATCCAGGTTTCCAAGAAAGGGAAAAAATGGCTTTGTTCAAGCAAAGAGTTGATCTCGTACAACGCCCGATTGTCAGAAAGCATGAACGAAATTCTCCTTATGACAGACAGGTATGTTATCTCTCTCTCTCTCTCTCTCTCTCTCTCTCTCTCATCTTGTCGTTTATTGACCACTAACTGGTGTTACTCCTTAGGATAATCGAGGATTTGCTGCACAACATTCGGTACAGCTTGGACAAATGTTTTGTAATGTTGTGCTAATTCTTTATCAGCAAGCACATAGGGTGCCTGTTCAAAGTGAGCGAGTCAATTGCTTTATTGGACATGCTTGCTTCTTTTGCTACGTATGTGAGCGTGAGCCAAACATGCGGTAAGTCGTGGAATTGCTGTTTGTAAGGCATATTCCTGATTCCATTTTATAGTACGACCAGAGTTCACCGATTCAGGTCCACTGGCAATAAAGCAAGGCCGTCATCCTATTGCTGAGAAGATATACTCAGACCCGTTCATTCCAGTACGCCCTTCCTTCCTCATATTTCTTCAAGCATCCATTTCATCACGACTTTCTTGTTATAGAATGATTCCTATATGACGGAGGCTTCGAATGTAGCAATCGTGACCGGACCCAACATGGTAATGCAAAGTTTTCAAACTCCCTAACGGTTAATGCAAAATTTTTCGATAACCGTTGATTTGTTTTGTTCTTGTGCAGTCAGGGAAATCGACATACCTCCGGCAAGTTGCCCTGTTGACTGTTGTAGCACACATTGGTATATAATTGCTGTCTGTCTTTTTCTTCTCGTCATAACCTTGGCGAACAGGGTGTTACGTGCCTGCAAGCTTTGCTTCCTTTAGGCTTGTGGACCGATTATTCACAAGAATAGGCACCGGAGATAATATGGAAACTAACAGCAGGCATGTTGCGTCCTTCATATGAAAAATATATTACTCTTACATTCGCTCACTTACTCTCACTCTCCCTCTCTCTTGCTCGCTCCTATACAGCACATTCATGGTGGAAATGAGAGAAACAGCTTTTATAGTGCAGGTACGGCTTCCGATGTAGCATTTTGTTTGCCCGTTTCTTTGAGAGTTGCTAATACCATCCGCTTTTTTTTCCTCTCAAAAGAATGCCACTGACAGAAGGTACTCTATTCTTCGTTTCCTTGGTTTTATGCTAACAAGTTGGCACAAGCTTGATCATAGTGGATGAATTAGGACGAGCCACAACCTACCTCGATGGATTGTCCATTGCTTGGTAATCTCGCTTATACTTGAAAGCCATTCAACTTGAGTAACCATGTCATTTTTTCCCGCCATACAAATGAAGGGCGGTGAGCGAGTATTTGCTGTCAATGGAATGCTATGCCATCATTGCCACCCACTTTAACGTGCTTACCGGGTTGGCCTCCCTCTATCCCAACGTCAAGAACTACCACCTGCAGGTGGAGCACACTCCCACCCACCCAAAGTTCATGTACACTCTTGTGGAAGGACCAACAAACGAAAATAAGTGCGTATTAATAGAATGGCGCAATTTTAATGCTCGCCATCTTCTAACTCTGTTGTGATATGTATAAGGTACGGTATCGAAATGGCGAGGATAGCAGGGTTGCCAACAGAAGTCATTTCGATGGCCAAAGCTATGCAGGGAACTCTTGAGAAGAACAACCTCAACTTTCATCACTCAGAAGCTGCATCACAGGACGCTCAAACTACGTTTCAGTTAGCGCAGAGGCTTCTTCATCTCAAAACATCCACTTTGGTTCGTTACCAAGTATCTCTTTGCTCGCTGTACAAGCTGAACAAGCTAACAAACCACCCAAAAGGACGCAGAGCTTTTGAGGAAATACTTGCAAGACCTGAAGAACCGCTTTGTGAACTCGGCATCTATGACGGCCTCCATCCGTTCGCCCACAATCTGCAACAGCCTGCCCGATGTCGATGCTGATGTTTGTTGGCAATGATGATGGGGGCAAAGCAACGGGTAAGCTAGTTGCGGAGGAGTAGGTGATGATGGTTGCCGTGATGCAGCACGGGCTGGCAGAGCTGTTTTTGGTGCTTTGGTGGGATTGAGGAAACCCCCCTGTTTGAAATGCGTCCCTGCTATTATGGGTGCGGAACGGGTGGCCACGGAGGAAGAATGCATCTTCTGTGCGCTGCCCGCTGTTGCCTGGACACACGGTCGCGCCACCCCAGCCTTGCCCGAGTCACTTTGCCAAATAGCCCTCGTCAAGTCGCGGCAAACAAAAAGGAAGAAAAAAGAAGAAAGGAGAATAAGAAAGGCCGCCAGTTTCTTTTTGTTTTTTTGTAGCCTCTCTCTCTCCTCTCTCCGGTTGTTTTTTTTTTTTTTGGGCTGGTGGAATCGCCGCAGGTGAGAGGTTCCACCTAACCTTTCGGAACTTGTCGGCGAAAGAGGGGGATTTGTCGGTTGGTTTGAGAGAGAGGGGAAAACACTACACAACACAACAATTCAAAATCCAACCAACCAACCAAAGCCGTCCCCCACGCATAACTCCCTGCACCTGCTTCTTGGAAGAAACTTGGCTGAAAACGACAAACGGTGAGCGAAAGAAGACGGTATGTTGGCTTGTATGTTTTTTGGTGTATTGTATTTTTTTTATTTTAAACAGTGGGTGTTTGGTGGAGAAGCGGCGGAAGTTCCAGAAGAAGGCTTGGAAAAAAAATATCTCTGTCCAGCGCATAGGCAGCGCATATTTGAATTTGAAGATTGAACAACAACAATCATTTCGACGGAATAAGAGGAGGAGTGTGTCTCATCGAACGTAAAAGTAAGCTTTTCTGCTGCTGACTTTGACCAAAAGTACTCTCCCAAACAGTTACATCGGATTTTTGCAAGTTGATCACATTTTTGCTTGCTGGATGTGAAATATTTGGCGTGTGCCTGCTACTTTGAAGGAGAGAATACCCCCAACGCTTTGCAAGCACACCACAAACGAACGGGCTTTGAAAGAAGTTGTTTTGCTTTGTTAAATGGAAGACCATGACACGCCTCAGGAGACTGATGCTAGTGGAAGATACATTCGCTTTGGGGAGCTACTGGGCGCTGGCGCCGCCAAGACAGTATATCCTGATTTTCTTTTGCTTCCCTTATGCTACTCCTCCCTCTTCGCTTCCTGCCTCTCTCTGTCTCTCTGTGTCTCTGTCTCTGTCTCTGCCTCTCTCTCTCTCTCTCTCTCTCTCTCTCTCTCTCTTCTCACTCTTCTCACTCTTTCCTCCTCTTTTCTCTTCTTCTTGTTCTTTCTTCTCCTCCCATTATCTGCTTCCTTCTCCTTTCCGTCGAAAAAGTATTTTGTATAAAACCTTGACGCTACCGCACTTATAAAGCCATAGACAGAGATGAAGGCATAGAAGTAGCCTGGAATCAAATGAAACTTGACCGCTCAGCGGTGGACTTTAAAAAGCTCTACAGCGAAGTGGAGATCTTGAAGAGTTTACACCATCCTCACATCATCGAGTTTTATCACGCTTGGGTTGATGAGAAGAAAGCTCAATTGGTGTTCATAACAGAGTGTATGACCTCTGGCAGCCTCAAAGAGTATGTTTTGTCCCTCCCTCTCTCTTATCCGTGTTTAACACGTTCTTCTATATCTGTTCCTATCAGCTTCATTCGGAAGGCAAAGAGCGTGAAGCTGAAAGTAATTAAGAGCTGGTGCATCCAGATACTGGATGGCCTTGTATACCTACACACTCGAAACCCGCCTATCATTCATAGGGACATCAAGTGTGACAACATATTCATCAATGGCAGTCGAGGAGAGCTGAAGATAGGGGACCTTGGGCTTGCCACCGTTAAAAGGAGAAATAATGCTTACAGCGTCATTGGTACCCCCTTTTTTGCAGTTATAGTTCCTGTCGCTGAGGTTACTAACAGTTCATATTTATGGGAACAAGGAACTCCCGAGTTTATGGCCCCCGAGTTTTATGAGGAGCGCTACAGCGAGAAAGTTGATATTTGGGCGTTCGGTTTGTGTGTACTGGAGATGGTAACTCAAGAGTATCCCTATTCCGAATGCGAGAATGCAGCACAAGTATTCAAGAAAGTTTCGTCGGTAAACTATTTCTTCTTTCTCGTTTGGATGTTTGAGTTACAATCTAACTCTGATACAAAAAGGGAGCCAAGCCTGACTCATTAAATAAGATAAAAGATCCCGAGGTGCTCGAGTTTCTCAACTTATGCTTGGAAACAGATCCTAGCAAACGCCCTTCTGCTGTGGAGCTTCGTCATTCCTCTTTCTTTTCGGAGGAGTCCATGAATTCGGATAACTCTAATAGAGCTGTTGAACTCTGTACCTATTCTATTCTTCTCTCTCTCTCTCTCTCTCTCTCTCTCTCTCTCTCCCTCTCTCCCTCTCTCAGGTTTTTGTGATAATTCTTAACCTTTTGTATCGGAGTTGGGGGACCTCCAAGCTCGTTTGCAAGTGTTATCAAACGGCCATCCGGGCCTCTTGTACGACACGACTTTGTGGTGGACGATCTTGCACCTGAGAAATCAACGATGATCGAGATGCTCCCACAGCGAGAGCAGATAGCGTCCTTTTACGATCGCCCACAGATATTCAAGGTGCGAATACCGGGAGAAGAAAGCCCGGAAGAGGTCACCCATATCCCTTTGGTGGAATTACCTCTCTCCTCGTCGCCCTCCTCTCCCGCACAGCTCTCCAGTTCACCAACAACTGGTGGTTTTTCGGTTCTTTCTACTATTGTTCCTCCTTCAAACAGTAGTAACAGCCTGCCCACCACCGCTCGCTCCACTGGGGATGACATTGCTCCTGTAACAGCAAAGAGAGATGAGGAATTTCCTGAAGGGCTAGAGCTCATATCCCAACTTCTCGCCCCGTCACTACCGGAGTCCGTCCCCAAAGAGGACAGCCAAGACACTTCTTCTGAGTGCAGCACTGGTTCTGATGCACACTCAGACAGAGTGGAAGTACTGCTTGTGCACATGGGAGAAAGCGAGACGGTTAGGTTTAAGCTCAAACTGCACGTGAGAGGTTTGATCTTTCTAAAATATTATTGCAATCATACCTTGCATACTGAATAATCCTTGCAGGAGAATGGCAAGACCTCCTGTTCGACTTTAACCTGAAACAAGACACAGCAGCGGACGTAGCTGCAGAGATGGGAAAGGAATTCCTTTTGACAGCAGAGTTTCAAGAAGAGATTGCACTTCACATTCAAGAAAAAGGTTTTTTTTTCCGGTTTGATGCCTCTGTTTAATGCGCGTCTCATCTGCTTTGTTTTTTGGTACAGTGGATGAGGCGTTGATGGCACGAACTCCTCGTAGCCCAACCCTAGATTCCTCCACAAAAGAAGGTACAGCGGCTCAGCAATGGGTGGAACCAGCGCCTTCAACGGATAGATCCATTGCAGGTGTTGTGGGTAGTAGTGCAGCCATAGAAATCCCTCGTCTTGCCACCACATTCGATGAGCAACGCAGGGCTGTGATCGCACCCAAAACGGCGAAGATTGCAACGTCACCTCGTCGATCCTCCACAACCAGCCTCAACGAGCGACTCAAGCGACATTACCAACGTACAGATGAAGAAGCGCAAGGCAGTGGGGCAGCGGAACTGATCTCTTCTCGTCGGCACTCTGCTGAACTCTCCCAAAAAAGAGTATCCCTTGTTCTGGACTCTACGGATGGTTTCGACAAAGAGGAAGGTCCTTACAGCTGGGCCGACTTTAGCGACGAGAGAGTCTCCACCCGCAAGAATAGTGCTACGTATAATGGGAACCACCTCAATGGGACTGCCACCATCACCGCTTCCTCCGTTAGCTCTTTTACTCCACAGTTTGACCTCGGCGAGGAGTCCAACTTTGAGGAAATGGAGAAACGTCACCTCACCGAGAGACTAAATCTTCACAGCCAATTGGAACGGGAGCTAACCGAGTTAGAAGAACGCCAAGCCCAAATGCGCAGGCAATTGGAGGAACAGCTGGAGGAAGAGCGTCGTCGAGTCATCAGTCAACAAAACGAAGCCCGACAGCGGCTGGAGCGACTCCACCAGCAAGAAACCAACAACCTCCAACAACGCAGGCACCAACAACTGGATATGTTGCGATCTCGCATCGGATCTGTGCCGGAACCCGTATCCTCCGGTTCTTCAATGTTTGTTTCCTCTTTCTCCGCTCCAACAACCACTACCACACCTTCAGCAGCATCAACTACCATCAATACCACCACAACCACTTCGACTACCACCACAACCGCCAACAGCAACACCAACATCAATACCAATGCCACCACAACCAACAAGCCGGCTTCCTCATTCAACGAATTATTTATGAAGTCTTTGGAAGGCTTCGCTGAGTCCTCTCATTCCCGTAAAATGGCAATGCCGACGGCAGCATCTCCCTCCTCCTGCTCATCTCCCTCCCTCTTTGCCCTTTCCTCCACCAACAGCAATAATAACAACCTAAGAAAAAGCGGACCTTCGTCTACGCCCTCTTCTCCACCTCTCACCCGTTCCACCAACGCCAACATCAATGCCATTAGCGGCGATTATCCTCTCCTACAGTTTCTTTAGCGGAACATATTCCTTGCTTTTCCACTTGTTTTGTATACAAAAAAAAAAAGTGTCGTCCTGATATTTTGCTTAAGAGGCAGGGATGTGGTGGCGATGGGCGGGCGATTCAAAGCGTCGTAGTCCCGTCGCTCGACCACACTCTCTGGTGTGAGATTTCTCACCCGTGTTATTGTTGTTATAAATAGTATTTTCAAGGATAAAAGCAAAAGATAGTTGATCAGGACTTTTCCAGTTCGGCATGGATCCAAGTACTCCAACGGCGATAGTCTATGTTTTGTTTCTTGGCTTGCTCATAGAGGGCATACACGTTTTTGTTGCACACTTTGCCCGCATACGATAGGTTCAACTTTATGCCTATTGCCAAACTAAAGAACAATCTGTTTGTGTGTTTTTAGTTAAATGGTTAAGGATAGCTTTGGAGAAGGGAAGGTGAGAGGAGAGAGGATACTCTTGCTTGACTCGTTCGAACTCCGTGGCAGAGGAACCACCCGCTTGCTGTTTGGAAGTGTTGGAAAGTTGCTGTTTTAGGTTTGTGTGGGCTTGTTTCACGCTTTCTAGCTCTTGCTGTTGGTGAGACAGTGTTTCCTCCAGCGATTTTATCTGTTGTTTGTAGTCCTGCTCCATCCGCTCCATCTATAGATCGGCGTCCAAAAGGCAGCACAGAACAGTCTAGTGAGTACTATATTTGAACATGCAGAGAGAAAGGAGAGGAGAGAAAGAGAGCAGGAGTGATGCTCTTGGATGAATCCTGACCTCCTTGGTAAGCAATGAATTTTGTGTTTTGAGAGTTTGCACCATATCGTTCTGTTCCAGTTCAGCAATGCGAGCCTTGAGCGATTTCACATGTTTTTCCTTCTCCTCCAGTAATTGGGTTGTTCTCTGCAATGAAAGTATCAGAACCTCTTCACTTGAGCAGAGAAATAGGATAAATAAACAAATACCTTGAGGTCAACGGACAAGAGGATATTTTTTCCTTCATACTTTCTCTTCAAAGTTTCCAGATCTTTGCTCATCTTAACAAGCTCCTCCTCTTTGAGAGACAATTCCACGGCCAAGTGCTGAGCACCTAGTGATTTTCTGCCTCTCCGAACGGGAGTGGTCTTGTTGCTATGTTCCTTTTCTTCGGTGTCATTCTCTTCACCTCCCTCTGTTTCAGGAAACTCCTCCTCATCTACCTCCTCCATGAAGCGCTTCTTCATTGAAACCATCATTGCTGTCTCCTTCTCCATTTCTTCCATCAACTCGCTAACCGACTTTTCTAGAGCTTCCTTCTCGCTTTCTAAAGAAGATACCTTCAGCTGTTCGTCCATTAGAGTGAATTTCAATTCCATTAACTGTTCCTCTTGCCTCATTTTCTCTTCCTCTATCTCTTCTCTGGCTTTCCTCTCCTCCTCCAACTCAGCTTTTAACCGTTTAACTTGCTGTTCTAATACTGCTTTTGGCGCCACTTTGACATCAAATACATCGTCGTCTGCATTAATAGCGCTATTGTGAACGCGCATGTGTTCTTGTACCAGTCCCGCGGGGCTGTCTTTTAGGCGTTCGAAGAATTGAGTCTTCTCACGGATTGCCTCCTCAGCTGATAATAGTTTTTCACTCAACGTTCTGAGCTCCATTCCGCCCATGTCCAAACGCTTGAGCTCCTGATTTATAAAGGCAAAGATCAGCCACAAGAGAGAGAGAGAGAGAGAGAGCGGGAGCGAGAGAGGTTGAGAGGGTAGTAGCGGATCCGTACAGCTTCCCAGCTTTCAGTTACGCCGCTCTCCCAGTCAGGGGCGCCATTTTCGGTAGAAGCAGAAGCATCTGTAGCATTCTGACCATTGGTATGGCCTGGAGTGGGAGGCAAAGGTGTATCGCTGTTCGAGTGTGCCACTTCCAACTGCTTTTGCTTCAAGCAGATGATGGCTTCTGCTTGGCTAAGTCTTGTATTTGCTTCTTCGAGCTGCTTGGCTAGGGCGTCGCGTTCCCGAGTGAGGCGCTCGACGACAGCACTTTCCTTTTTACTGTCTAGGGTTTCCTTCTCTCGCTCGCTCTCTTCTCCGCTCTCAGTCAGCTGAGCCACCATAGCCTCAGACCGCAGCAGCTCCAGCTCCTTTTCAGAGAGGGTCTGTCTAAGAGCGCTCTCCCTCTGCAATGCCTCATCCAGTGCCTCTTTGGTTTCTTTCAGCCGTAAACGAAGCTCCAACACCCTTTGTCCTGCTGTTTTTTTCTTTTTGGATCGACTGCCTTCTCCCTCTTGTTTGTTCTGCTTCTCTGTCCCTTCTTTATCTTCTGCTTCTATTTCTTCTTCTTCTTCTCCTTCCTCGCCTTCCTCCTCTCCGCTTTCCAGCAGCTGGGTCTGCTGTCTTAAGGAAGCAATAAGTTTGGCATAACTTTCTGCTTCCGCGAGGTGCTGCTGTTGTTGAGCCTCAACCCGCTCTTCCAGCCCACATAGCTCCTGCTTCAAACTTAGAAGTTGCCGTGTCACTGCCGCCAGCTCCTCCTCTTTCCTCCTCAGTGCTTTCCTTAGCCTTCTTTCCTCCTGCTTGTTTCCTCCAGTATCACTGTTGTGTTCATCATCGCCGCTGCTTGTCTCTCCCTCGTCGTCAACGTCTTGTTCATAACCACCGTCTTCCTCTTCCTCATCACCATTCGCCTCCAGAGTAGCGGTCCCCACCAGTTCGTCCTCGGAGAGGATATCGGAATGACGGCGCCGCCCTAATGCTGGGCTGGTGGGCATCGATGAAGAGGAAGCGGTTGGCGTTCCTTCTAAAGAGGCCACAAGAAGGCTTGGCAGGTCCTTTCGTGGAAGGTGTTGTACATCTGGGGAATGCATCTCAGTGCCTGAAACGTCACTGTCGCCATTTCCACTCAATTGAAGCCGTTCGGTCCTCTTTTCAGCAGCAGCCAACCAGTTCTGTAGGCCATGCACCCAGTACTTGAGTTCTGTGTCGCTCGCCGCCCAAAGCGAAAATGTTCTGTTTGGGGTCACCACTTCAAAGCCTCCACCCCCACCCCTTGCTCCTTTCTTGTTGCCTTTGTTGCTGCCTTCTTCCTCGCTTGCGGCGGCATGGTCGTTGTTGGAGAGGGCAGGGCCGCTGGTAGGCCGAACCTCTGTGATTTGAGAGCAGGGGATGAAACCTTGCGGCTCTGCGCCTTGGTTTTCTTGCTTGTAGTAGTAGAGCTTGTTGCCCCTTTGTTTGAACCAACGCCGCTTCCATGCTCTCAGCCCCTTAACTCCTTGCTTTTGCAGCCAACCCTCCAACGGGGGAGCCGCCAGCGCTGGCACTTCTCCCTTTGCAGAGGCTCCTGTCTGAAGCTCAGCCATTTGTGGAGTGGCTGAGTCACCTTCTCCTCCTTCCATTAATGGTTGTCTCAAGCAAGTAGTCACAGGGTACCTTGGTTGGAGTTAGCTGACTGACTGACAGACTGACTGACTGACGGGATGTGCAATAGGTTTTGCTTGCTTGGGGAGAGGAGGGGAAACGCAGTGCCCCAATATTTCCTTTCTTCTTCTTCTTCTTCTTCTTCTTCTTCTTCTTCTTCTTCTTCTTCTTCTTCTTCTTCTTCTTCTTCTTCTTCTTCTTCTTCTTCTTCTTCTTCTTCTCCTTCTCTGAGCTCTTTTTCTTTCTTTATTTTTTGGGGAGAGCCAACCCCTCGTCCCCCCTGCACAGACCCCCCCCCCCGCGATTTTCATGGCATTTTCAGCGGACATCCTCTGTGGATGCGGGGCCTGGGCTGTGCCCCTCCACCCCTCATGCTGTACCCCTTCTGGCTTGCTTCCTGGGGCAAAAGAGTCTCACTAACGAACACCGCGGTGGAACTAAGAACCAAGACACCGGTCGCGGTGGTCCCCACCACCACCACACCAGAAGAAACGACCGCTACTCCTACGGCGGCTGCTGCTGGCATGAATTCCTTGTTCTCTCCATTGAAAGGGCAAGCCCCTACTGCCGCTGCTGGTACCCACCCGCTGCTGTCCTTGCTGCCTACCAATACCTTGTACTCACCTGCCCGTGATGAATAACAACAACAGGCGGTGCTGCTGCTGCACGTTTGGCGGGCAGCCCACCATCCCACTCCTCCCTTTCCAGTTGCTTGTTTAGCTCCGCAATTGACTCCCCATTGGAGGTCGGAACGCCGCTAGCCTCCCCCTCCTCCTCTTTTCCTCCTGCCCTCCAGAAGGAGAAAGAGAAAGAGGCGGAGGTTGCTGCCTCTGTCTTTGATGCTGACTCATATTTGGACAGGCCTTATTCTCTTTCTCTCTCTCCTTCCTCCTCCTCCAACAGCTCCGCTGCTTCTGTCGCAGCATCTGTTATACAAACTTGCAACGATACAGAGAAAGGGAGCCGCCAACAGCAACCCCACAGCCAACACCACGCGCGGCACGCCTCAAAACCTCCTCTCGTTGCTACCGGTCCTCAACCCCAACATAGTAGCGGTGAGGCTACCGGTGTTTCTACCTCCACGTTCCGTACTCACTACTGGACAGCCTCTGAAAACAAAGACTCGGAATTGCAGCAAGCAGAAGAAGACGCGAACGATGAACAAGGGGAACAGGAGGCAGAGATGCTGACCTTTGACGCCAAGTTCTTGCAAAGGCTTGTGGAAGAACGCCTGCACGACTTTAGTGAAAAGATACACCACGACATGACTAATCTCCACCTGGAGCTTATTCGCCAATCCCAACTGCAACAAGTGCGTTTGAGCCCTAGCTTTGCTCTCTGCTCTCTGCTCTCTGCTCTCTGCTCTCTGCTCTCTGCTCTCTGCTCTTTGCTCTCTGCTCTCTGCTCTCTGCTCTCTGCTCTCTGCTCTCTGCTCTCTGCTCTCTGCTCTCTGCTCTCTGCTCTCTGCTCTCTCTGCTCTCTGCTCTCTGCTCTCTGCTCTCTGCTCTCTGCTCTCTGCTCTCTGCTCTCTCTGCGTTGTTTTTTTTTTCGCCCTTTAGTAGAACGTACTAAACGAGATGTATTGGTTGGCAGCGGGCAGTGCAGCAGTTGATGAAGCAAAACGAGAAAGCGCAACGGCAATTGCTGCAAGAGGTTCAGGTTTTGCGAGAAGAGAACAAGCGTCTGCGTGAGCTATATGGCGCTGATCCTTGACACTACAATCGTGTATATATTTTTTGACACACACAGAGCTTTCATCTTTTCTCTCGACTTCTTGGCGTGTTTGTTGGAAGAAAATCTAGGAAGTGTCCTTTTGGGGGGGAACCAAGGCCAGGTTAGGTTCCTTTGGGGGGGGGGAAACATGGGAGCCTCTTCTCCAGTGGGGCCAGAAGAGGAGAGGGGGGGGTTGTAATCATCATTTTTTCAATTTGCTCACCCCAAGATACATTCTTGCTGCCATCGCTTTGCATTTCGAAGGGGTGTTATTTAAAGATGAACAACATCAGCAACAACCCTACTAAGTACTACTGAGGAGGCCGCTGCGCTAGTAACGAGCGAGTCAAGAAGCAGCAAAGGGCATTGATGAAGTCACGAATGTGGTCCTGCTCCTGCCTTGAGTAGGTGCTGCTGCCGCTTCCGCCATGATCTGTTGGTGGTGGTGATGCTGAACGAGGAGAGAGGGAGGAGCCCACTCCTGATGAGGAGCCAGGAGGAGAGATGGAGTCAAGAACAGAACGAGGAAGCCTACGACAAGCGTAGGCGTTGGTGGTGTGGCGGGAGGTCGTTCCGGCAACGGCAGAATGAGTGACGTGTACAAAAAAGTCTCGCGTGGCAACGGAAAGCAGGAAAAGGTGGTCTGTGGTGACATGTTCGCCAGAGCGGTAGGTTATGTGGCGGCAACGTTTACGGTAGACTTCCTCTTCCAAATAGCGCATAGCACTGCACCAAGGGACACTCATTGACGAGGAGGAGGAAAACAGGATGGCTAAGGAGGGGTCCAGCTCTTCCAGGGGCTTCCAGTCAGCTAGCCGCATCAGCACTGCTAACTCTGTCTCGGAGAGAGGAATACTGTTGGGGGTGAGCAGGCGTAGCCATAGCTGATCTCTATGGTAATCCATGGCAGCACCAGTGATGGCCTCCGCCAGCCTCCTCTCGGCAACACGCACCATGAATCCTCCACTGGCGCTGTCTTCCTCCTCCCTCCTGAGTTGCTCCTCTTCCTGCGAGCTGGTTGTGCTAGTGGTAGTGCGTGCAGAAGAAAGGGGCACACACACCCCCTGGGTTGTTGTTCGAATTATAAAGAAGCGAAGGCCAATAGGTGAAGAAATACCAACACCACTGCCACCACTGGTGCTTCCTGTGCAAGTAGAGGTTGTCTGGGCAGCGGGGGAAGCTATAGAGGAGGTAAGTTGTCGTCGCTCAAGAGATACGCGCCTGCTTTCCGCCACAGTAGCGGTGGTCATCTGAGAGGAGGATGCGGAGGAGGCTGGCAGCATCATTGATGGGATATGCTGAGTGGAAGTGGTACTGCTACCTACCATGCTAGAGGAAGCGGTGGTAGGCGTGGTAGCAGCAGATAGTCCTGGTGAAGCCATGGGAGAGACTACGTTGCTATTAGATGAGGGGGCATAAGAGGACATCGGTACAAAGGAAGATAGCTCAGAGGGCGTAGTAGGGGTGGTGCCACCCGTGTAACCAGAACCTCCTCCGCCACTACTATTGTTTGTAGAGGCGGAGGAGGAAGCAACAGCAGGCGAAGAGGCCGAGGAAGACGAGGCAGCCGTAGGAAGCACAAAAGCCACAACAGAGTACAGGTAAGGTTGTCGTCGTGTGTCCTCGCTATCGTTTGTTTGGAAGGTAGGAGAAGAGGAGGAAAAGAATAAAGCAGGATGGATGTGCCGTTGTTCCAGAGTGCGTAGGCCATAGGTAGAGGCGTGCTTAGAGATAAACAGAAAGAGGTCGGGGGAGGAAACGTTTATGCCAGCAGGTAGCGGTAAGAAGCTGCTGTGCGCTACGACCTGGTTACGGGCATAGGGAGGTGGTACTGAGTATGCATTCACCAAGCCATGCAGTACCGCCAGGAAATAGCCGGGAGGGTATGGCATTGTTACATTGGTGAGGAAGGCTTGTAGTTGCTGTGCATGAAAGTCGTACACAAAAGAGTTGAGGTGAAGTCTATGTTTAAGGCCGTGGGCTTCTTCCACGAATAATTGGCGAAGCTGAAAGTTGTTTTGTGTTTGCTGGTGTTGCTGCTGCTGCTGCTGCTGCTGCTGCTGGCGGTGTGGATGCTGACGATGTTGTTGGTAATGCTGTGAGGTCCTATTGCTGCTGCTGCTGCTGGGTGTAGCAGTGCTGTTGTAGTGGGCCTTCATGGCGGCCGTTGCAGTGTGGCGAGGCAGATCAGGAGAGGAAGTAGATGAAGACAAATGATATAAGGGGGAGGGTAGGCCACCAACGATAGCAGTACGTCCTACCACCAGTTCTCTGTTGTGAAGAGCGTAGAGGTCACATAGCATACAACCATCCATGAATGCTACATGAAGAAGCAAAATGCCTCCATGCGTGGCTCTATAGAGAAAGGCAGGCGGTAAGGATATAGAGGATCCCTGCTGTTTAGCCGCCTCTTCCGCGGCGCCTTCCTGGGATGACTCCTGCTGGTGACGCTGCTGCTGTTGCTGAGAAGCAGACGGTCGTTGCTTTGTTGTTGAGAGAGAAGAGGGTGGCGCCTGCACGTTAAGCTTGGTGAGGCCCAACACGACCTGAAGATAGTGAACGTAGTTGGCAAAGAAGTCATGCATGATGTCCTCCAGCCACTGCTTGTCCTGGTGGGCATCCTCCTGCTCTTCTTCGTCGAAGTAGTAGGGTGCACCCTGCCTGCTACGAGAGAGAATCGCCCAGCTATCATCCATCGCGTTTTTGAGCAGCTCTCCAAGGTCGCGCAAGCTACTACGCGAGCTCCGCGTTGTGCCTTGCTTGTTGCCTGCGGAGGCTGCTTGCTTTGTTGTTATGGACAACGGGGGTAACGTGGCCAGTGGGAAGGGAACGCGGTAGCAGCAGACGATACGAGAGGCCTGCATTACCAATCGCACATGCGCTAGCGATGCTTCCCCACCTTTAGTAGCGAAAGTTGAAGATTTGCCAGCTCCTTCCCCGTCTCCTCCTGGTCTGCCTGTTGCTACTGCCGACGATGGCCTATTGTTGTGTGGTGATAGGGAGGGCAGAGACGACGCAGTAGTGGAACTAAACGTTCTGCTATCGCGTATCCAGCGAGAGCAGATCGCCTGTAGATGATTGCGATTGCGGGAAGAAAAAATGTGATGAAGCCAACCCTCCTTAATGTGCTGACCATGTCGTATCATTACATTGCTGGACTTGGTGAGGGAAGTGTTGCGGTGAAGAGGCTGCTGTGGAATACAGCCCTTTAGCAGTCCTTGCAACGGAACATTGCTCTCTGGGATACCACCCGCCCGTTTTCTTGGTGCTGCACCACCGCTGCCACCACCACTTAAAGGGCTAGGAGTGTTATTGGTATTAGTGTTGCTGCCCATGTCTTCGCCTGCCACGTTGGTAGTAGATACAACGGCAGCAGGCATTATGTCCGAAGTGTAGAGGGTCACAGGTGCTTCCTTCCCGGCCATTCCAGCACCGGCAGCAGCGTTACTAGGCGATGTCTGCGATTGTTGCCGCTGTTGAGACGACGTAGTATGTTCCAACCAAAGAGCGACAGTAGAAGGGCAAAGGACGCCTTCTGGGCGCACGGTGCTCTCCTTTAAGAGTGGATCTATATTGTCAAGGATGAAGGCATTCTTCTGTTCAACACTTGATGAAAGTGGGCGGCCAGAACGAGACTGGCCTTCCATTGATACAGAGCTGGTAGGAGGGTAGACGCTATTTCTCCCTCCTTCCCTTGAGTTGTTGCTACCACTGCTGCCTTTTTGATGGGCCACATGGGACGGTGGGGGGTGCAGCATATGACCTCCCCGCAGGAAACGAAGATGGCGGGGCACAGGCATCTGCTTGGCTAATGCTTGGGACTGGGGTTGTTGTTGGCGTAATCCTCTTTTTGATCCCAAACCTGGAGAGGAAGGGTTTGTAGCATTGGATCGCCCTTCTGACGAGGCAACTGAAGCTTCCGTTTTTGGTAGCGCGGTACGCTGGGAAGAAGCGCGGTTATGCAAGTTGGGGTGAGTGAAAAGACCCAATTTTTGCTGCACGATGTTACCCAGAAGGTTTTGGCGGCGCTCATCCCAGCGGCGGTGTTCTTGCAAAATGCTATGAATTTTAGCTGTGAGGGCTTTGTTCCAGTTGTAGGTGTAAAGCTTAAGGCCTCGTCTCTTGAGTTCTACATGCACAAAGCAGCGCCTGCGGATGATTGATGAAGGGAGGTTGAAACCTTGAAGGTGACTATAAAGCAGAAGATCTTCGTAGTTGATGGAGGTGGTGGCTGGGGTTGCATTGTTGCCGCTGCCTTCTCCCTCTGTTGTGTGAGTTTGGTCTCTACTCTCAGCAATGCGTTCACTGTCACCACCACTTGTGGAAATAGCATTTGCGATGGGGGTAGTTGTCGTAGGTGAGAAGGAAGAAGGGGCTTCTTCGTTGGAGCCAGCCACAATGGTAACCGTCCAATCGTCACTGTGCAGCAACCCATCAGTAGGAATCCTACCACCAGGGCAGAATATTCGAAGAAGCCTGGACTCAGGAGATAATGATTGTGGGCTGCTAATATCTGCAAAGGGATCCGCCATCACCATTCTGAGCGGGGTGGCTAAAGTAGAAGCATCAATGGAGGCTAAGTGCTTACCAGATGTGGTTGTTGCTCTGCTAAAATAAACAGCAGCTGGCAACAACGTAGGATTCAGTTCAGAGAGCAGGTAGAGAAGGTCGTGGACTAAGGGTTGCACACTCCATGACACGAGATTGAGAGGGATGTCAGCTCGTTGTACGGATGGTGCGGACAAGGAGCTAGCTATCTTAAACAGGGATTTGCGGGTGTCTGTCAAAGGAGCTGGCGGCGGAGGTAATGGAAGCTGCAATATGCACGTTTCCAAGGCAAAGGCACAGAGGGTTTGTCGCATAGAACGAATAAGGTGGGCGATAAGGGCTTCCATGTGGATGGCTCCCCGCACCCATATTTCGATCTGAAGGCGGCTTCCTTCTTCTGTTCCGCCTCCGTCTCCGAATGGCTCGTACAATTGATGCAGCTCTTCCACACCTTGGTTTTCTTCGAGCGTTGGATCTCCCTTAGCGTGGCGCTGCAATGTGGACCTGCGTGGCTTTGATGGTGGCAGTGGGTCCGATAAGCTCCGTAATTGTTTTCCTTCGAAGAAATCACCATCTTCTGTTTCCTCTTTCCCCTGTTCCTCCTGTTCTTCGTCGTCATCCTCTTCTTCGTCTTCTTCTTTCTCTTTGTCCTCGGCTTCGGCTGCCTCTTCATCATCAGAGTCTAGGTGATCTTCTTTTGCTGATTGCTTGGTGATGCTAGGTGGGTGTGACTTCCGTGAAGGAGATTCAGATGCTGAATGTTTTGTCGAAGGCGAAGTGTTGCCAGCTCGTGAGGGGTGGCGATCCTTTCGGGCGAGTGGAGGGCAGGTGCGCAGAAAGACCTTTTGTTGGCATACATGCAACCATTGCTCTGCCTGTTGTTGTGAAGGCTCATATGGTGGACCAGGGCAGCAAACATGCTGCAAGGGAAGTCCTTCCTCATCCAAAAGGTTGAGATAGATGCAGGCAATGCCTTGACCAATCGCTTTTTGTGTGGCAGTGGTTGACGGGGATGGTATGTGGTTGTATAGGAAAGCAAAGTCGGAAGGGCAGATACATAGGCGACCAGAATTACTCTGGGGCTGATCTCTCTCCGCCTTCGCTCCATTCCGTTCCTCAGCTTGGCCGGAGACGCTATTCTCGCTATCTTCGCCGGGGGGATAGAGGAAGTGCATAGTGTGCAAGGAGGATTGCAAAAGATTCTGCCGAAGAAACAGAAGGTAGAGATACTTATCGAAGACAGCAGATGGGATGCGCACTACGCATTTTTGAGCTGGCGTGTTGGAGGAGCGTATGAAAGCAAGGTCTTCGGGGGTTAACTTCAGCAACGGATTGCGCAGCAACAGAGCAGAAATAATGGATAAAGTGACAGCGGCCAGCTTGTTTTCTAGCAGTTGGTGTAGTTGTTCCGTTATTTCTGGTCCCGCCTCATACACTCCGAATATTTCCACCACGAGCTTGTACCTGGTAGCGTCGTTCTCCTCGTTGTCCGGATTGCTATTGTTGTCATCTTCCTTCTGGTTTACTTTTCCAGAGTGGCTCCCATCCTCAGAGTTTTTGTTGGCTCTGAGATCCGTTGCGCTGGCAGTAGCTTTAGGCGCAGAAAGATGAGGCTCTGCATTAGAACGAGGTTGCAAGCTAGAAGGAGAAAAGCTGGTGGTGGTATCTGGAGATGCCATGGTAGTTGACTGCGCCGGTACTGCGGAAAGCATCAAGTAGAAGCAATGTCCATTCTTTTCTCGGTAGACGAACATATTCTTGCGATTACTAACAGCAAAGTGATGCAAGGCAGTTGCTAATATTGCAAACAGAAAAAAAAAGACATGCAATCATATTAGTAAATACACAAGAGATGGGAAAGGGGGATGAGATAAAAACGCGGAACTAACCTATAATAGCGCTAACTACTTTATCAGGGCTCATTCGTTGATGAAGGGGTAGTTCGATGACGTGAACACGAGGGCAAGCAAAATAGGAATCGTATTTGGTAATGTTCTTCTCGTCATCATTATCAATGGAGAAGAACTCGGGATTAACGTTGTGAGCGCCAACGTGCTGCACAAAGCTATCTGGCAATAAGCGGGTACGAGGAGAACGAGGCCGTCCACCGGAACCTTTCCAAGCGGATGGATGCAAGTGCATGGATAAGAGGGCATAGTCGCTGTCGTCGGGGGAGGGGGCTACCAGCAAACGGCTGCAGTGGTTGGTTTTGTACAAGGACCACAGCAACAAGAGCTGGTTGACTCGGCGACAGGCCTCGTGGACAGCTGAACGAGCTGCCTCCATGACTAGAGTGCGCTGGTTTTCTGACAGGTCGCGCGTGTGAAAACGCAGGGTTACCAAGTTTTGTGTCTCTGTTGTCTGTGGTATCAGGATGAGCCAAAACTGTAGCTCTGGTGTCAGTGGCGGTGCTTGTTCATGGTTTCTGTTGCTGGTCGGAGGAAATATTCTAGCTAGCGAAGAGGCTTCCATGCTGGTAACTGCCTTGTCATGCTCAGCAGTGGCTGAACTAGGTTTCTTCTGATTGCTGTTGATGGCGAAGGTACTAGGGCTGGACAGCTTTTCCACCAACTCACAAGTATTGACCGCGATAAACACATTGCCGACCCGTAGCAAGCGGAGAATGCAGGATTCTTGAAGTTGCATTAGAAATAGCTTCATGCCCTCTTTGCGTTCAAGGAATGGCAAACGGATAGTATCGCTCCAAGTCAGAGGAAAAGGAAGAGAGTCAATATTGGAGAGCACGGTATCGAGGGTAGCCCTTTTTGCCAAAAGGCTTGGCTGCGCGTTGGTGCTAAGGCGAAGCAGATGCAGCACTTCCATAGATACCAGAGAGGATATCCTTTGCTGCAAAGCAGTCATGACGAGGTAGAAGGGGTGGGGAAGTTGAGTGTAGGACATGACGGAAGGAAGCAATGCGTTGTGATCTTGACCCTCCTCCTCAGTTTCTATGTCAGAGCCACTACTGTTAGATGTATCGTCATCGTAGAGATCCACCACATCAGAGACGCTGATGGAGGAGCCATCACGACCAGTTGCCCAAAGAGAGCTGTGCCGCGAGTCGCTGTCTATCGAGTGGATTGGAGAGGAAGAAAGAGACAAGGCCCTTCGGTTCGAAGATGTTTCTCTTTGGTGATACTGTATCTTGCCATAGCTGCTGCTGGTGGTGGGGGTGGCAGTGGCGGTGGTGGCCCGACGCTGCTGCCGCAATAGCCTGGCCGATTCCTCCAGGTGGAATCGACTGAAGGAATCTCCTGTAATGGACAAGGGGGCCAGCGTTCTCGCAGTGAAGCGTAATATGACTTGCACGCGATTATGGCTCCAATTCTGGGTTGAGAGGACCTCTTTATCAATGCCAGGCAGCTCTGCTTCAGCTTCAGCGAGGGCTTTTTGTATGAGCTCTGGTGTGGGAATTCCCTCCACAGGAATGACCTGCTCCCACGAAGAGGAGGTCGTTTTGCCACCGCTGTCCACAGCAGTGCCAGCACCCACTATGGTTGCAGCGCGTTTCCGTCGTCCACCAGCACCTCCATAAGAATAAGAAGAAGTAGAAGTAGAAGAAGAAGAAGAAGGTACAGGTGGCGAACCTAAAAAGGCCGGCATGGCGCTTACACTGGTAGGAGAAGGAGAGATAAAGGAACTGCTGGATGGCGGTGAAGGCTGTGGCAAGAGAAAAGTAGGCCCAGGGGATGGCAAATTAGCCGCCTGAGGGGAGTAGGGTTTGCCTCCATGATGGTTTATCCGCAGCAAGCACTCAACTTGCAGGAACAGCGGAAAGGGATAGATAAGCAACTTTCTGCTGTGCTTTCTATCAAGAATACTGGCAAGTTGGGAGGTAGAGGTGTGGGCGGAACCGCCACTATGATGGGAATGGTAGTTTTGTTGTTGGCGCTGCCGATTGCTGACCTGGCTTTTTATGGGAGAGGAAGACACCAACTCGATGTCATACTCATCATCAGATTTGATGAGAGGACTACCATACTCTCGGGTAGGGGTGAAGAACTGTTCTTCTTCTTTCCAAAAAAGAGCGTGCTCTTCATCATAGCCATGGGTCTCCGCCTCTTCGTCATCTTCTCCTTCTTCTTCAGCTCCTGTCTCATCTTCCACACCGGTTGCTGTAGAAAGGCGTTGGGCATAAAAGAAAAATTCTCTACCCTTTCCATCTTTCGATTTTACAAACGTCAGGTGCATGCAGTCATAAAACCGCTCCTGAAGAGTTTGTTGATATTCTTGCAACAACTGTTGCTTTTCAGCTTGCTGCCTGTTATCAGTTTTGCGCAGGATGCAAGGAAGAAGAGCAATACATTGCTCAAAAAGTTAGCCAAGACAGACCAGAGCAGGGCATGGGGTGGAGTATTGATCTCCATAGTGGTAGGTCAATTCATTACCTTGCTGATGCGCTCTTAGCTTCTTTTGACCATGGCTCAAAGGCCGAAGATGGGACGGAAGTAGGAGGCATGCTGGTTGCGCGCTTCCTTCGTTTTAGTACAATATCTTGCGTTTCTTTCCGAGTTAGCACGAAGGGCGTGATATCGACCTTGATATATTCGGAACATTCTTAGAGAACAAAAGCAATAAAACCACTTCTTTTCTTCTTTCTCCCCCTTCTCCTCTTCTCTCTCTCTCTCTCTCTCTTTCTTAGGTTACAGCGACCTATTATCCATAAGCACATAGAACTCCAGCTACTACGTACTTCAAGTGGGTATGAGATGCAACAATTGTGCGCACGTTCCAAGTCGTTCGGATGCACTGGGATGCCATCTCTCAAAGCGGTGTAGACTGCTTTTACAAAGTTGCGCTCGTAGAGCTGTCGTACAGCTTGACAGAAAAGCATTGCAGAGGTGGTAAGTATGGGGTTATTGCCTGTCAACGGCTGTAGAGGCTCGGGACTGGATTCCTCCAACTCGCTCTTGTTTTCTTCACTAACATCAGATGAGGAGGAACCATCGAAGAGGAAGTGTATCGCACTTCATGTCAACAAGACAGCAATAGGGTTAACTTCTCGCCAGGCATTACAATTAAAGTAGAGATAGGATAGGTACTCAGAATAGGGGTGTGTTTTCGAGAGATGCCCAACGCGTTCTTTGGCACACTCGTAGAAATGAATTGTAACGGTATCTGCCCCATCCTCCTGGAGGGAATTGAGTGGTGGCAACACAGCCAGTACTACTCTAGTGTTGCTCATTAATTTGGCAAAGCATTGGTAGCTTTGGTGTGCCAGAAGAGAGCGTGAGGAATAAGAGACAAAAGGGAGTAGCGAAGATAACTAAGAAGATATACCCTTTCAGGTCATGTATCTTAGAAGCCATAAGGCTAACATGGCTGCCAGGTTGGGCATGTTCTGCAGTGCGAGGGCTGATAACAGCAGTATAATAGTTATCCTCGTGGACAGGGAGTCTGCAATCAGAAAGAATGTAGAGGGTTTTACTAAGCATAGTGTGGATGCCTGCGTTTATCTGCTGAAACAAGGTCAGTGGAGAGTCCCGCTTCGCGGATTTTGCTTTGGTGCTTGGTTGTGCAGCACTCGGCGCTTCAGGTACCACTGCACTGGGCAGCCGTTGCAATAGAGAATATGTCTCTTCTGCATGAGTGCCAAACGCGATTAAACTATGCAAGTTGATACGGGGCCGCTGGTGTTGTGAGAGTTAGCAACTGTATTCAACGAAGAAGAAGAAGAAGAAGAAGAAGAAGAAGAAGAAGAAGAAGAAGAAGAACAAGAAGAACAAGAAGAAAGGAAACTAGATATTGATATTGGGTAATGGCATACCTCTACCCAATATTGTGTAGCATCCCGTTGGCGGCGGGTTTTTCTGCGCCCATTGGATAGATTGCTTACTGGATCCGTTTTTGCTTGCTAAAAATGGTAGATATCCCAATCCCACGACCATTTCCCACCCCACCTGATAAAACTCAGGTGTAAAAGTCCCAACCTATTAGGGTGACATGAATTATGAGTAACTCTATCGTTACATTGCTACTGTGTTTCTCTTTGCTTGGCGAGAGGAATAACCGTTGTAAAAGAAACTGTCAGGAATTGAAAGCATGCTGTATCCTTTGTCAACGGTTATTCCTCTCACCATTCTTGCCCGCCATACTTTTCTTTTTGTTCCCGCCTTTTTTTTTCAATAACGTTACCGTTAATTTTTCTTGGGTTGTAACAAGGTCTTCTTCTTTAACTTTTTTCTTTCAACTAGAAACAGCTACACACAACCATCACACACCTTTTTTGTTTGTTTGGCTTTTTGTTTTTTCCTTTTTTTTTCTCATTATGGAAGCGAAGAAAAAAAGATTTGCCGAGATTTACGGGTGGATTTTTGAACGAAAGGTTCCATTGCAGCAGCTTTCACGGTTGTACAATGGTGGAGAGGATGCTCCGACCTTTTATCGAGTCCAATGGAGATCAACTCGTGGGCTTACAAAGCGAACAGGAGTGAAGGTGCTTAGTAATCCGCGGACCACCCTTGAAGGAGTGAAAGTGTTGGTGGCGCCTAAAGTCAAGAAGGTGAAGAATGGGGTCCTTGAGGTTGCACTCAGCGAGAATCTTCACTGCTCTGGCGGCTTTGCCTGTGCTCCTCCTGCAAGAGGAAAGAAGAACAAAAAACTAAAGGACTGTGAAGTACAAAGCCGTTGGGTGGTGTTTAGAGATGAGCTAAACACTGCCTACATCTACATCCAGAAGGAAGCCCAAAGCCACGGACCTGGGTTTTGCGCGCCTTCCGCTTTGCCTATGACACCTGCGCTTCGGCAGTGGCTCCGCCAGATGGATGGGCAAGGAACAAAAGAAGACGGAATGAATGGGAGAGGAGGAGCAATGACGGCGCACGAGCTGCAACGAATGTTG
>JAVKOQ010000626.1:0-23132 GCA_031835245.1 Balamuthia mandrillaris
GGAGAGAGGAGAGAGGAGAGAGACAGAGAGACAGAGAGAGGCAGAGAGAGAATGAAGTTACATTGGCAAATTCGTTGTAAGGAGTCATTGGCTCTTCGGTGGCTGCGTCTCGGATGTTAAGAAGGGTGGAGAGGGTTAGGTCTTGCTTTTTGCCCTTTGGCTTTTCCATGAGATAAAAATCCTTTCAGTTGGCGGGAAGCGGTCAAGCCGAAGAAGAGCATTGCGGAGGAGGAGAACAGAGAACAGACCAAAGTGAAGAAGAGACAGACGAGGAACAAACAATGTACCTTTTCCACATCAGAGCTTTCAGAGTCGGCGCCTCGTTCTTTGACTTTCTCCCTGGCATTTTTCATGTGGGTGGAGGAACGCTTGGCCCTCGGGCTGCCGCTGTTCCCGCTACTTTCGCCAATTCCCTCATCCTCTTTCTCTTTACCCTTGTCCTTGTCCTTGCGTATGAGTCTGAACATTTTTGTTGTAAATAAAGAAACGTTTTTTTTTTTAAAAAATTACTTTCAAAAGAATAGAACTGCGTTTCTCTTTCTTCTCTCCGTCTTTCTTGTCTCCTTTTTTTTAATTTCTTGTAACATCGTGACGACGCGGATGATGGAACGAAATTTCAACTTTGTTTTCTTTGGCTTTTCCCCTTCCTCTCGCTCTACTTTCTATCAGTTTGATGCTTGTTCTTCTGCACTCAAGAGGGTGTGCCCTTTTGTGGTGGCTTCTTGACGATCGCCATAACTAAAAATAAACGTTTACGCAAAGACGCAACCCCTGATGGACTGGACGCAGTTTGATGTTTCTGAGCTTCATGCAGGCAAACATGAACAGGTAAAGAAAAGACTTATTTTGTTCACAAAAAAAAAAAAAGGAGTGTAGTTTACCGCGTATTGTACCCCTAACCACATAAAAGGTATCCAGAGACCTCATCGGACAGAAGGTGAAAAGAGAGGCGGAACGACTCAGCTCCTGGAATGCCACTTGCCAGGAACTGCTGAACGATTTCATCAAAAACGAGGACATTCATAGCCTCGGCTTTCCTCCGACGGACAAAGTATTTCGCTACATCATGTGCGCACCCCTTTTTATCTCATTTCTTTGGGAGAACTGTTTGAAGAAGGCGTATAGAGAATGGAAACTAACCAAAAAAGAACATCACAGTCATGAGGTTGCTGACGAGCTCGGCCTCCCAAGCTATTCCTTTGGAGAGGAGCTGAAGGACAGACACACCGTGGTCTACAAGAAGGGCTACGAACCTTCCAAAGAGCTGCTAAAGCGTTGGCAAGCCGTGCACGAGAGAAAACCAGACGCTTTTGTTTCGTAGAAAAGCATTCTTTGTTTGTTCCGTGTCGACACACCAGTTGGAATACCTCATATTCTTGAAATTCTAGAAATGCATTAAATGTTTTACATTCTTAACATCATTTAAATAACTACACCACTGGTGACGTGGCAACGATAAGCAAGAAAAAGAGGACTCCCTGGCAGAAGTGGAGAGAGAGAGAGAGAGAGAGAAAGGAATGGACCTCACCTCTCAGTTTCGGGACTGTGTAAAGAGGAAACACAAGGCCAAAGGCCTGCTGACTCCCTTGGATAAGATACTGGGCGAGCAAAAAGGGGCCAAGGGAGCACCACGGAGGAGAAGGAGCGAGAACAACAACACTGAGAAGGCTGCGGATTGCTCCAAGTTTTTGGAGAGGGCACTCCTCTTGGTACGGCAAATCAAGCCACATGTGGATTCTATCTTCTGGTGAGGAAGAAGAGCAGAGCAAGGAACTCACTTTTTGCTCTATTCTCTTCTCTTTTCTTCTCTCTCTCTCTCTCTCTCTCTCTCTCTCCTCTCCTCTCCTCTCTCCTCTCTTTTCAAGTTGCAAGGTATTGCAGAGGTTCGACAGTACTTGGTGGAGCATGAGGCTGAGTACCTGAATACGCATCGATGGCTGTCCTTCAAGGCCTCGGGAATGACAGAAGAGGAAAGAGATGAGATAGACAAAGAAATGAAGCTCTGTTTACGCCAAAGTTGTGACAAAATCGATGGGTTGAGTTCCACCATTGGTAGCCCTACCTGCCTCCCTCTCTTATCTGCTTTACCCTTTTTTTTTCTTGTTCTCTCTTCTCTCTTCTTACTTTCTCCTCTTCCCATACTGCCGGTTATCAGAGAGTAAAACAGCAGAACTGCCGAGACAATGCCAAGAAAACCTTAGAGGGGTGGTCAGCTATCTCTACAAAGAGCTGGAGGGCGTGAGCAAACTGCACGGCGAGCAACGGGCACTGCGCTTGCAACGTTTGTTGGACAGTCAACACAACTACTATAAACAGAGCTCAGAGGTGTTGGCTGCCAAAGAAAGAAGTGCTCTTGCGCGGAAAGAAGTAACGGGTCCTTTTTCTTCCTCGAGGAATCATCGAAGAGGGCGCAACGAAGAAGAGGATGATGAAGGTCGCAGCGAAATAAGAAGAGGAAAGAGAAAAGTTGAAGACGAGGATGATGGACCTATGCTAAGAGGATTGGACGTGGTTGCACAAGAACGTGAGGATGCAAAAGGGAAGAAGAGAGATGAGGAGCAGGAGGAGGAAGATGAGTTTGCAGGGCTCAGCGAGGCTGAACGCCAAATGTTGCAGCAGGAAAACCAGGAGCTGCAACAAAGGTTTGAGAGAGACATGGACAAAGCGATGGAAGTGGAGAAGCAGATGCTAGAGATTGCTCGGCTGAGCGACCTCTTCACGCAAAGAGTGATGGAGCAAGAGGAAACCATCACCACCATACAGAACATGGCCTTGGATAGCTACAACCACCTTACGCAAGGAACGGACTACATGCGCAGCGCATCCAAGCATGGCCGAGACTTTCGCTTTTTTGTGCTTTTGTTCTTGCTTCTCTGTTCTTTCTCCCTGCTCTTCTTGCATTGGTATGACTCGTAAAAAAAAAAAAAAAAAACTGTTTTTGTCTAGCGCACGTATAGGGGTTCCCCTCTTTTGCGGTTGGACACATGAAGCCCTTGTTTGTTTTCATACAATATGTATTGTCGACAAATAAAACGAGCATACGTTTGACGATAATTCGTGCCAAGATTCAATATGATACGATAATTGTCGTAATAAATGGAGATCCTGAGTTTTTCGTTTTGTGTGCCGAACAAAACGCGAAAAGAACACAGCAAGGGCCAGAAGGGAAGTGCTCAGCTCATCTTTCCTTCTGGCGGCTTGTTGGTGCACCAAGCACAGGTAAACAAAAAAAAAAAACGCACAAACTTTAAAGTGGAGTTGGTTGAATCGACTGTCAAGCTTTTCATTCTTCGTGAAAATATATATTGTTGCTATATATCTTTGTTTCTTTCTTCCTCTGCTGAGCGGGTACAGCACACCTATCCTGCCGTTTCACTTTCGTTATTTATTTTTTTTCAACAAAATATTTTGTGCTAACCATAACAACCAAAAGTTTCAAGGGGAGGCCTTGCTGGACAGACTTGAAATACGTAATATTTATCTTTGGTTAGAGAAGAAAAGCAAGGCAAAAGATATAGAAAGATGGCATCGAAAGCCACCAAAAAGTTATGGCGCAAGTCGCTTGGAAGCAACAGCAGCAAGTCCAGCTCTGTCCTCACCAAAAAGGCCAAGAAACGAGAGGAAATAGAGCTAAAGAGTGACTCCATCCTCCATTTCGACGAGGAGGGCGAAGCCTTTTCCGTACAGACCGAAACAGAAACACCCGTTGCCCCTCCGACCTCTCTTTTGGGCAAACAAGCTTCTGTAAGCTTGCAACCCGGCACTCCTTTGTCTCGCTCCGAAAGCCACAACAACACCAACAACTATTACGCCGGGACGCCAGAGGCGAGGGGTGGTTCCGGCTCTTACGCCTTGCCTCCCTTTCCGACGGCGCCAACCTCGCCATCGCCAATGGTTTCACGCACCCTTCCCTCTCCGCCTTCGCCAACCTCTCATGCCCTAAGAGGAGGAAGAGGTGGTGCCTCTCCTCCTGGCAGAGGTGGACGAGGAGGAGGAGGAACGATAGCACCCTCGCCACATGTCGCGGGTGAAGGTGGAGGTGGACCAGTTAGAGGGGGAATAGGGGGAACTGGAGGGAGAGGAGGAGTAAACGGAGGTCGAGGAGGGTTGCCTCCGATGCCACTTCCCAGAGGAGGAGGAGGAGCTGGATCCGGAATGGCCAGAGGAGGAGGAGGAGCTGGTGGGGAAGGAGGGAGAGGAGGAGGACCCGTGGTAGCATCCGCCATTAGAGGCAGAGGAGGTCTGAGGGGAGGAGCGGGTGCGTTGGGACGAGGGCCATCCTCTCCAGATCTTAGGCGGAGCGCTGATGTTACAACCTCAATGAAGCTGCAGCAGATGGGAACCGTAGTAGGAGGAGGAGGTAGAGGAGGATCTGTGATATTAAGAGGAGCAGGAGGACCAGGTAGTCCTCTCAGCAGAAGCATGGGAAGAGGGGGTGGCGGAGGCGCCACTAACGAAGGAGGAGACATAAATGGACTAGAGCAGCAAGCAGACGCCAACAACTGTACAGCGGCACAAACAACAGCAGAGCGAAGCAACGGCAGCGTTGGCGGAGGTGGTGGCAGCGGCCGTGTGCTGAAACGAGTCAAGTCAGTGCCTTCCTCCCTTCCATCTGTGCTAAAGCATCCAACAGAAGAACAGCAACAAGGAGGAAGATCAGACTCACAGTACGTTATATTCCGCTCTGATATTTATGAACTCTGATGGAACGAATGTTTTTTTTTGGCTTGTTCTTATATTATAGATCGCAACCAGACCGGGATACTCAATTCCTTCAAAGAGAGGAGAAAATTCAAATGATGAAAGCAAGGCTCAAGAAGGTGACCACTGCATGCGAAAAGTACAACCGAGAAGGCCTCAGTACGTTTTTTTTTTTTTTTTCACGCCACGAGAAAGTGAGGAAATGAAATGGTTCAGATGAGAGAATGAGAAGAGAGAATGAAAGCGAGTTTAGAGGAAGAAACATTTTACTGATGAGCGTTTTCGTGTTCACTGTAACGCAGAGGTGGCAAAAGAAATGCAAGCGTTGGGTCAGCAACTCGAAAAAATGAGCTCAAGTGAGTCTAAGCGTGATTGTGAGTCTGTTTATGGTATCTCGTCTCTCAATCTCTCTTGTTGGTGTTGTTATGCTGAGTTTTCGTGTTTTTTTTTGTTCAGCGCAAGCGTTACTCCAGTTTGGTCCCTCCATAAAAGAGGCTTCGAGTGCTCAAACGAAACTTGTACGCATATTCTCTCCTCTCTGTTTCCATTCTTCCTATTTTATCCTCGTTTTATTCTATAGCTTGCTCTAACTTATTTGATACACCAACGAACAGCACGACACCACACCAGAGTTATTCATAACACCAATTCTTCGGTTAATAGAAAAAGATATAAATACTGAATTGAAGGTATTGCTTTTGCAATAGGAATTTCAATATTGAACAGAGATATTAAAACATCAACTTTTTAGGCAGTGGAATCCAAGTATAAAAAGGCAAGAAACAACTATGATACACAGGTCAGCAAAGTGGCGGCTTTACGTGCCAAAGCTAAGATTGACGTTGTGCGCTTATATGAGGTACATGTCACCGCCGTTCTTATTTCTGCTTTCTGCTTGCTTAGTTTTTTATTGGTTGGGGGGAAAGGCGGAGAAAGAGTTGAAGAAGGCAAAGTTGGCTTATGAAGAGGCCATAGAGGAAGCGTTTTACAAGCTGGAGGATTTGGAGCTCAGCAAGAACAGTGATGTCCTCGAATGGTTCATCGCCCTATTACAAGCAGAGAAGGAGCGATACGGGCAGGACTATGCTCTCTTCCATCACATAGAAAACTACATGAGAGATATTCACCAGTGGTGCGTTGACTCTGGCAAGCATTTCCATAGTAGTGTCGAGGTAATCATTTGACGCGTTGTTATTGTTTTCTATTCTCTTCTCTTTTCTTCTCTCTCTCTCTCTCTCTCTCTCTCTCTCCTTTTCGATCTTGCTCTCGTTCTCTCTCATCGCTCAGTATGATTATGCTAAAATTTAAAATGATTATAGCAACGTAATATCAAACAACGACAAGAACTTGAAGAGATACAAGCCGGCATTCCACTCAACCTCATACAGGTACTTTAAATTTGCTTTCTTTTTTTTGTGTGTGTACATTCATTCACTCGCCAACAGACAATCCGCTCTTCCGGCGTGCTTATTTCTTGTGTTTTATTGGTGGCTGGTAGAGAAGAGGTGAGCCTTCCTCCGCTGGACACGCTCTCAGAGGAGTCACTTCCTCGTATCTACTCTTTCGTAAAGACGAACTACGACGCTATCAGCAAGGAGCTTTTACAACGGAACGAGAAAGTATGGCAGGCCTTTCTCTCTTCTTTCTCTCTCTCACATATGGTTCTAACGCAAAGAATAGACAATTCTAAACAGTTTAGCGTCAGCATTGGGAATGATGGAAAAAGGAAGAAGAGAGGCGTAGACTGGACGCCTAGTCCTCTGTTCTTTTGTTGAAAAAATCGTCCTTAGTAATATTTTTTTTTTGTTTGTAAAGCCATTCTTCGTCTAAGCTTTTTTTCACTGTTGTTCTTTAGCCTTTTTGTGTTTGACTTTCTTGCCTTTAGGGTTTTTAATGGGCTCCACCACACCGCCGGCCTTCACAGAGATTCTTGGTTTGATTGCCTTCTGGAAGGTCTCCATGGTGTTCCATTCCTTGCCCACTGGATTTCTCATCTCCTTTTCGTACTGTTCTCTGGATGTGAAGGGGAAAGGCACAGCAGTCACTTTGTACTTCGCCACCTAATTTTCAAGGAGCACAGGTCAGAGGACAGCAAATACGAGTAAGAGCGAGAGCGAGAGAGGGAGAAAACCTTTCTATCTCGCTTCTCGTTAATGATCACTCGTTGCAGTTTGGCGTCCTTTCGCTGCGGTTTGCTATCGTTGATGTTGCCCTTTGGTTGCTGAACGCGGGGGGCTTTCTTTTTTTGCGCTTTCTTCTTTCTATTATTTCCTTGACGGACGCCTTCTCCCGCCCATGAGCCCCAACCAGGGAGGCCTTGGTCTTCTGGTTGCTTCATACCCTCGGCCATCAACTCAGCTTTCTCCTTCTCGAACTCGGCCACGACGTCATCGTTGGCAAAGGCTCGCTTGATCAGCTCCTTTTGTTTTTTGTTGGTAGCAGAACCAAACAAGTTGAAACCGCTGTTGTTCTCTTCCTCTTCAGCGTTGTTGCCGAGGGAGCCAAGAGCCTTGTCCACATCTATCCTCAATTCCCTTTCGTCTCTGTTCCTTTTTGTTTTTTCTGCCTTCTGTTGTTGCATTTTTACTCTGTCCTTTGTACCTATATCGTTGTTGACGGTGGTCCCACTCATGGCCTCTGATATCGCCTTTTTGGACTTTCGTTTGGCGGTACCGCCTAATTGGGCTGGCTGCATCCACGGGTTCTGCGAGTCATGAACGCCTATGCCAAATAAAATTGTCAGAGAGGGAGGGAGGGAGAGGAGGGAGGGAGAGGAGGGAGGGAGAGGAGGGATACCCGGCCGAGGCTGCTTTGAGTTGTGCGGATGAGAAGAAAGTGGAATCTTGTCTTCACTATCCACATCGATATCGTTATGCTCGAGCCGGTCCTTCGTTGCATAAAAGTCAGCATCATCGTCGATACCAACTCCGCCAACAGAATTCAGCGATATTTGAAGTTGGGTTTCATCCTCTTCATCCTCCTCCGCGTCGATTGGAGTGGTTTTTGTTTGTTTGCCAGGAGAAACTGGTTTTGAACTCTTTGCCTTTCTGGTGGTTTTTTTCTTCTGGTGTTGATGTTGCCTCTGCTTCTCTTCTTCTAACATTTGCTTTATTGCTTCAGCCGTATTGGCGTTGATATCCACTGTTGTCGCTATACGTTTCCGCGCAAGCAATAAAGGTAAGACCACCCATGTAAACAGGAAACAAAAAATGAAGAGGATACTGACTGTGGCGAGCGGGACTACTTTCTACTTCAGGGAAGTCTTGTAGTTCAAATATATCGGCGATGGGAGCGTGGTCGTTCCCACTGTTTGAACCATTGTCATCATCATCATCACCCAACCCATCCATCTTCACTGTCAAAGGACGGCTTGCTCTAGTGCTGCGTGAAGCGGAGAATCCGCTCTTTCAAACAAAACGATATGAGTGTATAGTCCCTTGCAAAATCAAAAAGTAAATAATACCTGCTCTGTCAGAACACCGGAAGAAAGTAGATGCACATGTCGTTTATCAACAACATCGTCATCAGCCTCATCAGGCAAGTAGTTAACTTGGTATTCATCGTCATCATCGGAAGAAGCAACCCCTTTGTAATCGTCTTCTTCCAAGCCCGAGCCAGGCAAACGTTTCATTTTTTCTCTAAATTCCTCGTCCATGCGTTTGGCATCATGAGCAGCTTCCGCTGCTTGTCTTTGGATACCTCTCTTCATGAACTCCATCGACAACATTCCCTATTGTATAACACTTTTTCAGCGCAAGCATGGCAATGGGAAGCGGGGGAGACACATACCTTTGTTGGCAGTTCAGGCATGTCGTCAGCGTCAAGCTCTGCGATTTGTCGTTCCAGTTCTTCTTCGTCTTCATCGCTGTTAGATTCGCCATCAAACATGCTCTGCTGTTTCTTCAAAAGCTGTTCTCTTATCTTCATTTGGTTGCTAATGGCTTTGCGAGACTGAATACAAAAAAGTTGAATTGTTAATTGGTATAAGAAAAAAGAAGAAACGAAACATGAAAATGTCATTGATTCCCGTACTTCAGTGTCCACAACACCACGTTTGAGCTGCTGTCTGGCCCAGGCACCTTTGTTTCTATGCCGCTGGGTCATTCTTTCCTCAATTCTCATTCTCTCCAACTTCTCCATTTGTCGTTTGGCCTCTTCTTGATCCAATTCTCCCAATTCCTCCAATGAAAGCTGCTTGCGTTCCTTTTGCTTTTTCAATATTTTGCGATATCTTTAAAAGAAGATGTAAGTATTGGACAACAACTCTGCTAAGGAATGAGAACGTACTGTTTGCTCTTGATCTTCTTTCGCCGCTTCATCTTAAGCTCTTGATAGAACAAAAGCCTCTTTGTTTTCTGGATAAGCGCCTCTCTTTGCTGTATCTCTTCTTTGCTGAGTTTCTTGGCCTGCAACTCCTCAAACTCTTGTATTTTCTCTTCTTGAATGCCGCTGTCTCTCAATATTTGAGCAATGTCCTGCTCCAGAGAGGTCTTGGCCTCGAAATGGCCGGCCAGAACATTGGTAGAAGGGTTTGGGGCGTGCGATTCGTTGAAAGGAAAGGACAGATGGTCGGCTCTACGATTAGCGGTCACTGTTGGCACCCATTTGTTGCTCATCAGTTTAGAGGCCTGTTTGAAGGCTGTCCGGCGTATGATACGCTCCTTGTTGGGACGCTCTAATGGTACTCCCACCTTTAACTTGTCTAAAGTAATTATCGAACAAGAATAATTGATGAGCAGGTGCGCGGAATTGAAGAAGAGAAGAGACTAAAAAGTAGAAAGACGAAAGAAAGAGTAATGAGGAAGAGGCGGGAAGAAAGGCGAAAAACCTGAAGTAAGATCTTTGAGATGCTTTTTAAGCTTGGCCTTGCTCTTAGAATCACCGAGTGAGTTGATAAGGTCGTCCAGAGTTAGTTCCTGTTGCCCATTCCCTATTTATTCATGTCTTAGTACGTGTTTACTCTCTCTCTCTCTCTCTCTCTCTCTCTCTCTCTCTCAAAAAGAGATGAGCGAGCAAAAACAAACCAATGCTGAACTCAGATTCAGGATAAAGAGACTCCTCGGGAGGGTGCTCCACTTTCTGTCGCTTTTGTTGGCCCGTGATGGCTTGTAGCAGTAACTGGTGCTTTTCTTCATCGAGCTCCGCTTCCTCCTCATCATCTGAAGAGGACCACGTTGCTGCTAGCTCGTCCTCTTGTTCCGCATGGCTGTCGCGGGCTTTTCGTTTCACCCCAGCCATTCCTTTCTTCTTCTGTTGTGCTGCATCTTTCTCTTCTCCTTCTTCTTCGCTGTTCTCCTCCAGAAATTCAGCCAAAGAGATGGTTCCTTCTTCATCTTCCTCCTCTTCCTCCTCTTCTGACTCCGATAGTGTCACTTGTTGCTTCTGTAGTAAAAAAAAAAAATAGATTTGTTGAGGGACCATACCAACAAAAAAGAAAGCTGGCTGGCGAAAGGGGGGGCCCAAATAGTAAAAACCTTGCCACGAGCTCCTCGCTGACGTTTTCTGGGCGCGGTTTTGCCTTTGTGTGAGAAAAGGTTGCCAAAGCGCTCCTCGTCCTCCTCGTCAAAGGCTTCCTCCTCGTCCACTTCCTCGTCCTCAAAGTCGGAGGGCAGTTCTCCCAGACCGCCCACCCCGCCTCCCTCATCGCTGTCCTCTTCCTCCAAATCAAGGTTCTTTCTCCTCCGGACGCCCTTTTGCCGGCGCTCCAGCTCTTCCTCCGCCAAATCGAACACGTCCAATTGCGCTCGCAGTTTTTCTTCCATCTTTCGCTAGTTGCAGGTAAAACAAACAAGAGTCTCCCTCACCGCGCACGGTTCCTTCTCCTCTCCGCACGGCTTTTTTTTTTGTGCGCCCTCGCTCTCTCTCTCTCTCTCTCTCTCGCTCCTTATTTTTCCTTCCCTTCCGTTTATTTTCTTTCTTTTCTTTTTCCTTTCTTTTTTTTATGATTTTCCATTGGTGGATGGAAGATAGTTTGATCGATCGAATAAAAAGTTATCGTTGCCTATCGATTATTAACGAAAAGAAAAAAAACAATTACAAGTCACTTGGCCTCTTCGTTTGTGGTGTTACTGGCGGTGGTGGCCGTGGTGGTGGTTGAGGCCTTTGGTGGGGCGGCCTTGAAGTTGGCCTCCAATGTGAGAGGGCTGTGGCACATTTGCACGCAGGGGAACAGCTTTTGGCCAAAGACGCCCTTGCAGCTGGCGTTCAGCTCGCCGTTTTTGTAGAAGGAGAGAATGCCCTCTCCTGTGGTATTATCGTACATTACGCCGACGCGGTCGCCGTTGGCATAGGACGTGCCCCGTGTGCTCGCCGGTTTCTCCAAGTGAAGGATGTCTCCTGTTACGAGGTGTTGGCCCCATCCTGCATTTTTAAAAAAACATATGAGAATAGAGTACATGGATTAAAACAACGAATAATGCACAGGCCTGAAGAGAGAGAACAACGTAACACAAAACAGAGCATTACAAACGAATGAAGGAGAGAGAGAGAGAGAGAGAGAGAGAGAGAGAGAGAGAGAATAGCAAGAGAGAGAGAGAGAGAGAGAGAGAGAGAGAGAATGTCATCGTTGCCTTTCTCATTATTAAGCAAGGGATAGACCCTGGAGGTGAGGTAAAACTGCATGGAGGCATAGGCCATGGTTGGGTCCGGCAGCACAGGGCCATTCACCAGCGGGGCCTCGCTAATGAGGCCAATGGCCGTGCGACAGCCCAACCCCGCCGTGCAGTGCAGAGTGACCTCCCAGTAGGAGCGCATGTTGTGCGGCACGGGCAGCGTAGCGGTGACCAGGTAGCCCTTAGGGGCGGTGGAGCCGCAGTTGGTTTTGGATTTGTGGATGGTAAGACAGTCTTGAGAGAGGGTGATGGAGGAGCAGCTCACGTCCTCTGGGTTCCAGGTGGCGGAGAGGAAGTGATTTGTCCAGAGCGAAGGATTGCGTGCCACGCTGTTCCATTGGCAAGAAACCAGCAGGGCTGCTGCCAAACTGCGGTAGTCCAAGAAGGAGAAGATGTGTTCGGTGAGCTCAACGGGTAATTGGGCATAGGGGTCCAGTTGGGTCTCTGCCATCTTTCTTCTCTCTCTTCTACACCAAAAAAAATTTCGCTGCAAAAAAATTGTTGCGGATATCGATATACTGGCGATTTTTATTAATGATTATTCGTTGTTAACAAAAAACAACCAGAGGGGAGGCCATGAGATACGTTGCTGCCCATTGCCACTCGATGATTACGTTCGCTGCAGCCATGGCGCTTTGCTCCTTTGAGGTTCATCACCGGCTTTGGAACGGTAGGCTGGCCGTAGCGTCGTTCTTGTCGGTTGAGTTAGGTTCCGGCCTTCTTTAGACACAGAAAGATGAACGACAAGAGAGAAGAAATGAAAAGTGAATAAGCTGAGAGTAATGGAGGTGAAAGGGTAATCTTTGGATGTGATCACAAACCTCTTCTTACTTACAGACACGAAAAGAAAAAACGAAAAGCGCAAAGTTGAAATGGTCGTAAGGCATGGTGGTGTTATATGTGCATAAAGTGAGTGCGAATTCTGAAACAGAACAACCAAGAAAAAGCTACGGGGACGTAACCTACTATTTGAAAAGTCTTTACGAGCAACCAAAGGAACCGTGAAAAAAATATTTTTGTGCCTTATCATTTTTTCCTTGTTTACGTGTAGAGTCGTCGGATGATTGCTTTTTCTCGACACGCGGGAGGATCTTCCTATTGGTCAAAGCTACCTTTTTATGGTAATTATCCGTGTGATCTGGCGGCCGGGTAGAGATCTCCAAACAAAGAAATGGGCTTCGGCAGAGGAGCTGAGAAACATTACCACAGCGTTTTAACGGTGAAACAAATAAAGAAAGAGAAAGCAGCAATGGACCATTCGCATTTTTTAATGCCTATTAGCGCAACCTCTGCCGAAGGCTTTTGTTTGTTTCGAGAACTCGACCCGGAACTCGCGGCCATCGTTTTTTGGCACCTTCTCCGTCAGGAAGAAGCGGAGCAGCAAAAGAGGAAAACTGCAGCAGCTTGTGTAGCAGGTGTTTGCCATCGCTTTCGTCAGCTGATCCAACAAGACCCTAAGCTCCACATCTTCTGGAGGCGCTTCTGCCTTGAGCGGTGCTTCAAGCAAACCAGCCACAAAGTAGATGACCGACACCCAGCCCCGAATCTCCTGGCAGCGGTTTCCAACCAAAAGAGCAACGACTACAGCGAACAGAAGCTCCTTGTCCTTGGTGGGGGGAGCATGCCTATTATGAATGTTATCTCCTTGGGGTTCACTCGCAAAGTCGAAGTGATCGTGCATCTTTCAGACACGCATCTGTGGAATGAAACAACGTCCTCCGCTATTCTCCTGGCGTTGTTGCAAACTCTTCGGCTGAGTACGATTGAAAACTATGTCACTCCAGCTGGAGGCCGACTCCTGTTGTTTGACACCGCACCGGAAGATGCCGTCGGCCCTGAACACCAGAAGGAAGCTTTCTGTAGCAGGACGGGAGAACCTCTCAGGCTTAAAAATTGTATCATGAGAACGGTTAAAACCAGCATCTATCCTCGCTCTTGGACGGTGGCCTCCCCGCTTCTGCTTGGATGCCTGCCAGGAAAGGGTCACAAAGCCTCCGACCATGTAATCGCCATGTTGACAGAAAACGATGGCGGCAGGATCATCGAAGCCATGCCCAAAGAATTAGGAAGAGTTACGCTGGAGACCAGAGTTTGGCCGGAGTTTCGGACATCTATTCATCAACACCATTCCCCTCCGCAGTGGAAATGCCATCGTGTTCCTAGATCTTTTGGGGTAGGAGGGTTGTGTTTGCTGGATGAGAGTGGAACAGGAGACCGTTTCTTCGTCTTTGGAGGATTTGACACTGTGGGGCAAGTCTGTTGTTGGAATGTGGACGACGCACAGTGGGATGCAAGCATTGCCAAAGCAAGCATGCCTGCTAGTCCTCAGTTTACCTGGAACAAAGGAAACAGAGAACAAGCTCCATCCGTTTGGACGCCAGGACGTATGGAGGGCCACTCATTAGTGGCAACAGAAGGAAGGTATTTGTGGGTATCTGGAGGTAGACGGCGACATTTCTGCAACGACTTACTTGTGACTTTTGACTTGGCGGTGTTTGATACACACACGCTGACTTGGCGAAAAGTAGAAGCCAAGAATCCTCCTTCCATTCGTGCCTATCACAGCGCCATAGCTTGGCAGGACAAGATCTTCGTGTTTGGAGGCGAAACTGTGCCTAAGAAGTCGGAGAGTGAGAACACCGAAGTGCTGAATGACGTGCATGTGTTTGATACCAAGGACGAAGAGGCGGGTTGGCAACAAGTGGAGACTAAAGGCGTTGTTCCTCAGGCTCGAGCACGGCATGCAGCTTCTGAGTCACATGGGTTCATGGTTGTTACTGGTGGTTGCACCAACGGCACAAAGAGCGTTGGAATTAACAATTCCAATCTCCCCTTAGAGTCGCTTGGTGACTGCCTTGCACTGAACCTTCGAACCATGGAGTGGACAGAAATACCTCATAAAGTAGATATATATGGACATAGCCAAGTGGTGATAGACGATATCTTGCACATAGTAGGAGGATATTTGGGTGGCTCTGACACAAAAGTGAGCAACACACAACCCATCCTGCTGCAACTTACGCTAAAATAACAAGGTGGTGTATTGTTGTTCTTTTCGCTTTTCTTTTTCTGTCTCTCTTTTCCACGTTCTTGTCATCACCAACCAATATTCTTCAGCAGCAGCCGTGTAAGCTCCGAGAGGAGATGTCTCTGTGCTCCACTTCATTAAAGTTTGACAGCTGTAACCATGCCTCACTAATTATCGCCAGACCTTGCCAAGGCGTATCATGACGCGCCCAGAGTGAAACCACAACAAAAAGAAACGGGTTTGTTTGAACACATTTGTTTATTCATTCTCTTTGTTTGTCTACCCTGTTTAGGGGAAGTCCTCCGTTCCCTCCTCGATAACACCCTCGGTAGGATCACTCTCATCATCGCCGTCACCGCCGTCACCACCATCACCACCGTCAAACCCATCATCACCGTCCTCAGGGAAGAAGGTAAAGAGCTCGTCGTCCAAGGAGTAATCTGCGTAGGGCTCCTCCACCTCCGTGGGGAATGGACCAAGGTTATTAAAGTCATCCTCACCAACGGGAACGAGCGTCTCGTACGTAATGTCCAACTCGTCAGGGCAGCACACAAGGGAAGAGCAGGCGCAGTTGCCCTCGCTGATTTGGTCGGTAAGATGAACAAAGAAGACAAAGCAGTAGTAGTCGTATGTAGCAGTGAAGATGCTAGAGTCAGGAGATGCGCAACCAATGGCTACCTGCTGGAACCTGTTCTGGATAATAGTATCCTCGTAAAAGCGCTTGAGTGTGCTAATCATTTCAGTTGGTCCAGCGCCAAAGAGACCTGCAGCAATGATATCCTGGACACACCTACAGGAATCCAATGTGGTTGTAAGGAACCCGAATATCAGGATTGCAAAACTCTAAACATAAAAGCAATAACCTACCAGTTAGGAAACTCGAAGATAGTACCATGCATATCTGGGTCCTTCTGGCTGAAGTCCAAGTCACAAATGGCCTTACCAGCCCAGTAACCGTTGGTGAGGAGAGGGTTTGTGTCAAAGCCATCGTACTCGTTGGCGGCGTCCTGGGATACGTTCAAGGCCATGGCTCGCAGACCCACCGATCCATCAATGAAGACTTGGGCATCGTGGCCAAACCTCCACTGTGTGATCCAATGAGCAATGGAGCGAGCCACTCTCTGCTCATCGAGGCTCGGGTCACGGCTAGGAAGCATGTCCAAATCTACTACCGTAGGCAATGAGTTGAGGTCCAAAAGTGCACTTTGGCGTGAAAACACCTGTATAAGAAGGACATTGGGGCAAAACGCAAAAGAACGAATCCGATTAAATGGTGAGTGGAAGTAGATCAAAGAAGAGGAAAGGCAGATGAAGATGACGAGATGGAAAACGAGAACGGAGAGAGGGAAAGAAAGGTTGTGAGAAATGAAGAATACTTAAGAGAGTGAGAGAACAAGAGAAGGAGCGAGATGAAAACAGAGGAACAGCAGCAATAAGAAAGATATAGTGGCAGAGGATGTTGATTCAAGCATACCGTGATACGATTTTCTCTTGAGAAGTGCTGCTTAGTTGTGTGAATCTCCTTCTCTACATGATGAACAGTCTGCTCGTTTTCTTTTCGGTGCTTGCTACCGTAATAGAATGGACCCTTCTTGGCATCAGGGCCAATAGCACCAATCTTCTCCAACAACTCCATTCTGGCATCTCGCAGATCGTGGGTGTGTTGGAGCTCCTCAGCTGTTTTTCTGTATGCAGGGCGAGACAAGATTTTGTCATTATTCTGTTGAGTAGATGTGCAGACTTAGCGCAAACTCAAGGTGTTCGTCAGAGGCGAGGGAAGGGAACTAACGCCTACCTTGTTCTTAGAGCTTGCTGCAGCAAAGCAGATGCATAGTAGCACGAGAGCAACGACTACAAAGCAAGACTTTTGCATGGGAACGCTTAAGAGCAAAGGCAAAAACTTCCAGCCCGGTTGATCAGTAAAATCTTCCTCTTCTTTCCTTTCCTTCGGCGCCCGGACCCCCTTTTTCCCCCTTCTTCCACTTTTGGTTTTTTTTTTTTTTTTTTGTTGCAAAGTGGTGAAAGTATTTTTAACGCTTAGACCAATGGGAAAGCACAAAAATTGCTAAAACTCCGAATTTTAAGCCTGAGGGGCAGTTTGTCTTGGTTGTCGACACAGATTCAGTTCTACTGCCCCCTCAGGCAAACTCCTTTCCCCTCGAGAAAGAGACAAGAAGAAAGACGAGAGGTGCAGCAGCGCAAGTGTGGGGAGGGGAAAGAACAACAGGAAACACAAAAGAAAATAATGCTGAAACGTTCCACCGGAATACTCCCTCTCCGTCGGCCTGTGGAGTGTGGTTGCCTCGGAAGGGCAGCTGGCAGTGACCGGATGCCTCTCACACGTGTTCGCAGCCCGTTTCTCTACCGATCACTCTCTCTCCGCGCTTCCTCTCCCCTGTGCCCTGTCTCTTCTCTCTCTTCACGTTTTGTTCCCACAACGCAGTCCCTCCGCCACTTTTCTGTCTCTGCGCACCAACAGCAACTCCACCAAAAGCAGCAACAAGCAAACACCGATAGCAGCATAGAGGAAGATGAGGAGCAAACCAAAGCCGTTTTGCGGGAGCGTCGCATACAAGAAGTTAGCCGCTCCTTGGACGGCTACGTGGAGAGGGGCGAGTGGCAGCTGGCAGAGGACAAAGCGGAGCTGCTCCTCCGCCTCAACGACGAAAAGCACCCGGACCGCTACAAGCTGCGCTACAAGGACCACCCTCGCTTCCCCAAGAAAGAGACCGTCTACGAAGAGGACGAGGAGGGACGCATCATCGCCAAGGAGGACCTCTTTGAGGACGTGGAGGAACTTCTGCCCGGCGAGGAGCAGGACGAGCTCTTGGGCCTTACGCTCAGCAAGCTGGCCTTCATCTGGCAGAACCAAGCCCTTCAAACCGACGCTTCGGAGGAGCAACCACCTAGTCAGGACTCCCTCAACAACCCTCCCAACGCCCAACATGACGTGGCCAAGCTGGACTTGTCGCGGAAGGCCTACGACGCTGCTCTGAGAATTATGAAAGGAGTACTTGGTGCTGACCACCCTGACCTTGGCCCTCCCCTCATCAATTACGCGGACGTGCTGGCGCAGTTGGGCAAAGTGCCCTTGGCGGAGGAGATGTGCAAGGAGGCCCTTCCCATCTTTGAGAAACATCACGGCGAGCGCAGCGAAATACTTGGTAGCTTTTCCTTGTTTCCCCTCTCCCTTCTCTCAAACACTTTTTGTTTTTAATTTTGGTTCTTATTAACGTTCTCTCTTCTTGTTCTGGCAGGTGCTGCCCTTTCTAACCTTGGTGGATATCTTTGTGGTCAGGAAAAGCTGGAAGAGGCTTGTCCTGTTGTGTATAAGGCCCTTGGTATCATGGAAGAGTGCCTCGGAAGGAAAAACGATTATACTCTCTCCATCCTTCGCAACCTTCTGCGCATACTGAAGGACCTGAAGCGGGACGATGTACGAGAATCTCTGTCTTTCCATCTTTCTTTAGAAGCAAAAATATTCAATCCATTTTGTTTGTGTGTTTCGCTTTTCTTCGCAGGAATTGAAAGAACTCAGGGCTAAGTATGCCGAAGAATCCGCTCTTGTGGAACAATTTCAGCACAAGGCCGAGGAGCTGGTCAAGAAACAACCCCAATTGGAAGAAGAACTTCTAAAGGATTGGGAACAGCAGAAGGCCAAGCTGTTCGACCCTCCAGGCTTTTTCCGAGATAAAAAATTTGGCAAGGCAGAACTGCGCAGTTTTCTCCACGCTATCGCTGCCGTGCAACAAGCAAAATCGCTGGACCCCAGCGCTGCGCCTCCTCCTCCTTCTTCTTCTCTTCCTGACAGTGAGAATGAGGCAGAGGTCTTAGATCAGGGGTTACGTGATTTAGCAGCTACAGGCAAGCTAAGACCAGAGCTGGTGGACATCATCATGAAGGAGTTTGAGAACTTAAGCGATGAGGAGGTGGACAGCGTGGTAAAAAGTGCTAAGGATAAGAGCCCGGAGGAGTTGATAAAGGCAGAGGAGCAGCTGGCTGAACAGTGGTTAGAGGATCAAAGATTGGAGGAAGATCAGGACTATGAAGAGTTAATGAAGGAAGATCCTGTCGGTAAAATGACTCCAGCGGAGGTAGAGTCTCAGTTAAAGCGTGCTCAAGAGGGTGAGGTCTACATGGACACCAAGATGGCGGAGGAGGTTAATCAGCAACCTGATCCTTCTCTCACTCTCCTCCAAGCTGAAGACTTTGCTATGAAGTTTAAACATCTTGGTATGTATCACTTTGTGGCTTCTTCTCTCTCTCTCTCTCTATCTCTCTCTCTCTCTCTCTCTCTCTCTCTCTCTCCTCTCACACTCACTCTTACTCTCCCTGGCAATCTTCAAATTTTTCTTTTAATTCTGTGGCATAATAGGCAAAGGAAGAGTTAAGCCGAAAGACTCGCAACGCATTTTGAGTGCGGAGGAGCTGGAGCACCTATTATCACGCAAGGGTCCTGCTAAAGGAGAATAAAATGAAGGAAACCAATTGCGACTTCTTTCTTCGTCCTCTGTGTTTGTCTTGTTTAAATTAAATACATTTTCATCAGAGTTGATGATAAGGTGGGGGCTCCCTTTGGCCAAAGCACTTGTCCAGAATTGTTATCAAGATGTTGATAGGAGCCAAGCGTTCATCTTTTTCATCCTGCTGTGGTGAGAGTCAGTATGCTTCCACTAAAGTGAGAAGAAGAGAGAACGATATGGAAAGTAACAAACCAAAGAAGAACGCTGGTTGGCCAACAGGAACAATAGAGAGTGAAGCGCAGAAGCCATGCCGGCCTCAACGGGAGCATCCAGACGAGCCAGCAATGCAAAGAGCCACCGAAATTGCACCTCTGTGACTTGTTCCGCAGAAGCCTCCGCCCATGTCACATGGTAGAGCGTCAGCTGGTAGATGGCTGCCTGCATTTACATCATCAGCACAACCCTGTATGAACACACTCGCTCTCTATGAAGGAGGCATACCTGATCCAGTCGAAGCAACACAGAAAGGTGGGGTTCCATTGGCGAGATGTCTTTTTGCGCTGCTGCAGGTTCAATTATTTCGTTTTCCTCGTTGCTTTCCATAACTGCTGGCGATTCCTTCCTTCCTTTCTCCTCTTCCTTCTCTCTTCCTTTTTCCACTTCCCTGTTTTCGTTCTCCTCCACTTCTCCTTCTTTTTCTGCTTCCCCGTCCTCACTTTCCGTACGCTGTTCCTTGCCTGCTACATCCATCCCCTCTTTGCTCTTCTTGCCCAAGCAAAATCGCCGCCACTTGCCCTCGTCCCTGATGTTCGGCAGGAAAGAGGGCAGCCGGGACAACAACACTCTCCGCCGTGCGTACTCCTCGTTCAGCTCCTCCCTGAGCGCCGTGAAAGCCGCCATGAACTCCTCCTGCCAAGACGGGGAGGGGCGCATGGCGGGCGGCACCGCCGGAAAGGCCCGCGCAGACGTCACGTAGAAGGTCTGGTTGGCGTCAAAGTGGCGGGGGTTGACGCGCGAGACCACTACCTTGGGACTTTGTAAACTTTCCCATCTGCAAAACATTTGAAAGTTTAATCGTTTTAAAAAAGACAGAAAGAAAGCGAGAAAGACCAACCTTACTCGACGGAGGTAGTCCATGCCGTCGACGGGAGGTGCGGCAGTGTCGTTGGGCAGGGGAGCGTCCAGGTCTACCTCGAAAGCGAGAGGTAACCCTGTTTCTTGGTCGTACGATTTTGTGCGTTTCTGGTTGGCGGTTGCTCCCTCTTCTCGCTGTTGCTTATTGCGTTTGTTCCTCTTTCTTTTCTTTTTGCGCTGCAGTCCACCCGAAGGGGGCGAGCGCCAAGTATGATCCTCCTCTCTGGATCCTTCATCGTGGCTCCGTTCCACATCGTACGTCGCTGAGTCGTATTCAACCTCATGATCTTCCGCCTCTTCTTCTACCTTGCGTGAGAGGACTCCTTCGTCGTCAACTATGAGGGTATCCACTATCTCTCCTTCCTCTCTTTGTTCGTCGTCATCTTCAGCCATTTCCCTTCTCTTTCTTTATTATTGTCGAATTTTTTCCAAGAAATAATATGATTTTGCTTGAGGGGGCAACGATCACGATACTGTCGACAAACTTCACGAGGGGTCGAAGTTATCTGCTTCCATGTTTTTTCCCGTACCGAAAGGAAAGAAAAGAAGATAGCGAAGGCGGAAGAGGAACAAAACGAAGATGACCGAGAACGGAATGACTCTTTGTGAGGATGAGTCGCGGGCTCGGCGGCTTTCGCACAGCGAGGATTGTACGTATTTTGGCGGTTGATATTTTAAAATATAATCCTGTAAATTAAAGAGGCTTGTGGCTTTTGTTTCGGCTCTTTCGTTTTTTTTCTTACATTCTCTCTCTCTCTCTCTCTCTCTCTCTCTCTCTCTCTCTCTCTCTCTCTCTCCCTCCCTCCCTCTCTTTCGCTCTCTTGCTCGTAGTCTTTACGAACATGCTCGCAACTATTCCTGCCAAATGGTATTTTTCGCCGGAGGATCAAGAGCAAAAGGTACGTTTTTTCTTCTTCTGCGTCGCTTTCCTCCACTGTTGTTTTATTTTTGGCTCACTCTCCTATTTTTGTGCTGTTTAGAGCAAGTTCATACCAAAGCGGCAAAAAGACGGTCCTGGTCCCAAACAAGCGCTGAAGGAGGCTTCGAAGAAAGCACGCAAAGCAAAGGTTTGTTGTCCGTGTTGTTTGTTTGGTTTTTTTCTTTCTCATTTCGTTCATGCCAACGAATAACTCAACACTGACTTAACTACGTTTGTCTTTTGTTATAACAGCTAAATCCACAAAACAATAAGACAGTGCCACAAATATTGCAAGAAAAACAAAATGAAGAGAAGGAAACGGAGTCAGAGAAGAGTGTCACCGGCCAAAAACGCAAACGAGACTCTCTTACTAACGGAAAGGCAGAAGAGGGAGAACATGACGAAGAGGAAGACGGGGTAGAGGAGGAGGGCGAGAATGATGGTGAAAAAGCAGAAGAAAGTGATGATGGTGATGACGTTGATAGTGGGTTTTTAGGGAAAGACTTGGGAGAGAATGGATTGTCGAGCGATCATGCGGCAAATGGGGGGAGAGTTACTTCTTTGGATGGACTTCATGAAAGGTTGCATGCCAAGATAAAAGCGCTAAGGGCGCAAAGAAACGCGGACGATAAACAGAAGCAGACACCAAGAGGCGCAAAACCGCCCCCTGCCAAAAAACAGAAGAAAAAGCAACAAAAACCTACAAAAGAAGAGAAGCAACAACAAAACAAACCAAAACAGAGCGGCACCGCAACAAAACGACCCAACGCTGAGGTAGGCTGTTTTTTCCGCTGCTTGTCTTTGTGTTTGTTTGTTCTATTTGGTTGTTATGGTTGCTTTTTGTTGTTTCTTCTGTGCAGTTCTTCACACATATTTACTTTCATTTCAGCAGACTCCGAACCTTCAGTTTGGCACGTTTGACTTTAGCTCCGGAGCACCCACCCCTACTTATTTATTAAAGCAAAAGAAGAGGCAGAGTAAGAAAGTTCTGTTGAAGAAGGTATTCACATCCGGTAGCAAAATATAGCGGGACATTAATAATCTTTTCATCTTTTCTGTTTCTAAACAGCTTGAAGCCAGCTCTGGACCAAAGGATGAGGCCCAACGCTTGGATGAAGCCTGGCAAAAAACGATGCTGAAAGCGAAAGGCGAGAAAGTATTAGACAACGCAAAACTTTTGAAAAAGAGCATCAAGCGAGAGGAGAGCAAGAAGAAAAAGAGCAAGAAAGCATGGTACGTTTCCTGTTCATTCTCGATCTCTCTCTCTCTCTCTTTCTCTCTGGTGTGATGAGAACGACCCGTTAGGGGTGGTCATGGTCGAAAATTCTCGAATGCCACAAAGTGGACATGAGAACTCTACCCGCGCTTCTGAATCTCTTCTTTATTTTTGTTATTTTAGTCTCTCTCTCTCTCTCTCTCTCTCTCTCTCTCTCTCTCTTCCTCTCTTACGAGTTTTATTTTCTATCCAGGGATGCGAGGAAAAAAGAGGAGAAAAAACAACAAGCAGCAAAACAAAAAAAGAGAAACGACAACATTGCCGAATATCTAGAAAAGAAGAAAGCAAGGCGGATGAAAGGCAAAAAGAAAGCAGCAACCAAGCGCCCTGGCTTCGAAGGCTCCAAAAAGAGTTTCATCACCAAATAAACCAAAACACAACCACACCTCCGCTCCAGGTCATGCCTCCTTTGTGTCTTATCCGCAACGACGTGATTAATCACGTGAAGTTAATTTCAGGTCGTCACGAATGATTTTGTCCTGTGGCCTGCCCTCCCCTTTGGCAAAAAAAAAAAATAAACAAAGAGAGAAGAAAGATTTGCAATGAGAACAGCACTTCGGAAGGGGGGGTGGACGTTGCGGACACCGGTGGGAAGCTGCGGTCCTTCACTATGTGCGAGCAGAGTGAGTGCGAACTATATCCTTTGTGCTAGGTCGCGTTCACAGAGCGGCTTGGGAGGCCACTGCGGCAGCGCGAGGGCATTCCATGCCGCTACCGTTTTGGAAGCAGCAGAGCCAAAAGCCAAGAAGACAAAGCAACAAAAAAAACAAGAATCTGAAGAAAGGAAGAAAGAAAAAGAAAAGCAGAAAGAGAAGAAGAAAAAGGAGCTATTGGCGGAACAAAAGCTGCAGCAAGAATCAGCGAACTTCGAAGTCTCCAACGAGAACGTTCTCGAAGATTTGAACGACCCTACACGCGGTTACTTTTTTTTCCTTTTGTTTTTGCTCGTTTCAAACCTCCATTCAGTGTTTAAAACGTTCTCACTTTTCTTTTTGTTTCC
>JAVKOQ010000627.1:0-22973 GCA_031835245.1 Balamuthia mandrillaris
TCGATGTAAACCAACTCCTTTTCTGTTGAGGAGGAAGTCTTTTCTTGGTTGGCATTGTTGTTCTCTTGTTGAGATTGTTGCTGCTTGGGTTGGTGCATGTCGGGGGCCAGAGAAGACAAAGAGGTGTTGAGCGAAGTCAAAGCCGCCGAGAGAGTGGCAGCATCTAAAGCGCCTCGTGTGTCAAACGTCAAGCCAGCAGGACCCGCCGTGGTTGGGACAGTTCCCTCCTCTGACGATGGGGAGGTTAAAACCGGTAGCGATGTGGATGGCGCAGATGCCGAGGTGGCCGATGAAGTCGAGCAAAAGGGGGTGGGTGAGAGATGGGAAGAACCATCTGCGTTCGAAGTGGGAAGACCGGTGGAAGGGGGAGCAAAGAATGCAGCCTGTCCAGCTCCCAGCAGTTGAGGAAATAACAGTTGTTGAAGGGTGGCCGGCGCGAGGCCCATGTTCAAGTCACAAAATGGATTAACTCCTGTGGCAAGGCCAGCCCCTAGTTGCAAGCCGTTTAGACCGCCAAGGGCGGTCACCATGTTTGTCATCAGAGCGTTGTTGCTGCTGGCAGCAGCGGCTGCTGCAGCTGCAGCTGCGGCGGCAGCACTGTTGTTGGTGGCCTGTTGGGGGGCTGGAAGGATGTGTTGAGGAAAGACGGGAGAAGAGACCATCATTTGAGGCAAGCCAAAGGGAGCTATGAATTGGCTCATGTTCATGTTCATATTCATGTTCATGTTGAGGAGGAGCGGATGAAGAGGGTTTCGATGGCCGGGGGTCACTTTGAGGCTGGGTTGTTTTGCTCCTGGATGCTTCAGTTTAATGTGCATCTTCAAGGCGCCTTCAGAGCCGTAGGACTTGCAGCAGCTAGGCATCTCACACTTGAACTTCCGCTCAATTTCAGCTGCTGTTCGACGCTTCCTTTGTCTTTTCTTGAGTCCTTTGGCGTTGTTGTTATTGTTGGAGATACTGCTATTGTTTCCTGTTTTGTTGTTCAAACTTGATTGCAAAGAAGAGGTACTGATTGAGGGAGAAGAGGAAGAAGTGGATTTCTTGGTTTCCTCAGAGCTCTTTCTCTTAAGTGCTGAAGTAGTTATCTTCAGCGTTGAGGGAGTAGAGGAAGAAGGAGATGCTGATGTAGGTTGCGAAAGTAATTGTGTGGTAGGCCCAATGGCAATTGAATCTGCAGCAGAACCAGAGAGAAGAGAAGATTGAATAGAGGATGATGGAGAAGATGAAGCCGAGGCGATGGTATCACCCAGGGACGGGCATTGAGAGGGACTCGTTATGGTGATCGTTGAGGCTGAAGAAGACGTAGGAGATGAAGACGAGTCTATAAGTTGCTTGGAAAGTCCTTCCTCCGGCATCTCGTTTATCGTCGATAGCATGGGCGCCTTCATGGGATATTCAACAACACCGGCTTCATGACCCTTATCACCCGCGCCGCCTAAGTGCGGAGAACTACCATCCTCTTCGGGCATTGCAGAGTGATCAGAGGAGGAACCGTCGAGCTTGAGTAGGTCCTCGAACTGAGGTAGGTTCGAGTGAGAAGAGGAGGTAGAGGGAGGAGAGGGAGACTCTTCTTGGCATAGTGAGAGATAGAGCTTGGGATCCTTGAACGCTTGCGCAAGATCATCCATCGAACTGCTTTGAGAGTTGGCCTTAAAGAGGTTGCTATTGGATCCCAAAGCTCGCCGCCGGTTCTCCTTCCAGCTCTTAGACTCGGAGGGCTTGTCTTCGTCGGCGTTACTGTACGTTGGATCACCCATTCCTGCAAATGGGTCGGTCTCTCCTTCTTCCTCTTCGTCTTCTTGTGAAGAGAATGCTGAGGCGGAGGTTGAGGTAGTTGCCATGGGCGATGGAGCGTCCTCATCAGCACCACACAAAAAGTCTTCATCGTCATTGTCTTCCCCGCCGACAACGTAGTTACTCATGTCCACGATGGCGGTCGAGTCGTGAAAGTTATGGTCGGTGCCCCTGTCTTCGTCGAAGGGGTCCATGCTCTGTACAAAATGGGCGTTGCAAACGCTAACTAGTGATTGATAGCGTGCGTGACACTCCTATTGTTTAGACAAGAACGAAACAAGAGACGGGTTGTTAAAAGATGAAAAAGAAAGAAAAACGAAAAGGGACAAACCTCTGCACCATGCGCCCGAGAAAAAGGAGTATCCGCTACACGCTTCCAGTCAGGACCGTGTATCTTAACAGCTTCTTGTAATAGTTTGGTATCTTCCAAAGTCCAAGAAGGATGCGCCTGGTGTTCCCAATACTGACTTGCCGTAAAGTTTGCACTTGTGTTGACGTAGGCACTGTTGAGGGTATCGGCGAAAGGGGCAGGATGTTCAGTAGCAGGATCGGGAAAGAAGTCAGGAGGGGAAGGTTGCGAATACGGAACAAGGCTCATGTATAATTATAAAAGAGAGGGATATAGACAAGAAGGTGTATAGACGCCAGACACCAAATACGAAGAGATTAAGTTAAAAAAATAAAAAGGAAGAAAAACAAATGAAAAAAAGTATGGCAAGAAGAAATACGCCAATACTATAGAGGAACAGAAGGGACGAAGACGAAGACAGAGGGCAAGTGTGGTAGGCACACGAGTACAAACAAAAAAGAATGAAAATGGAAGAACAGAAAATTTTTTTCAAGATGCAAAGACTTACCCGAACCGCCGACTTCATATTTAGGAAAGATATCTGCTGCTCACGTCACTCCAGCTCGCATCCATTGGTTGTTACGAAGTTGCTATGGCAAAAAGGCGCGAAGTTGTGTTATGTTCTTCGAAGAGGTGCGGTCCGAATCAAGCCATATTTTCCTTTTCAGTCTGGCAGTGTGACGTGTTCCAATCGGAAGCCCGATCGAGTGTCGACAGAAATTTTTCCTGTGGAGAGAAAGCGAAAAGGGGCAAGGCCGCGGGCATGGTTGTCTCTCTGAGTTGTTTGTCGATAAGATGGGGCGAGTGGGACAACGAGCTTTTCCTTTTTCTTTGAGTTGAAGCGGTCAAACACAAAGATAGACGAGCGAACGAAAGAAACGACAAAGCGAGAGAGAGAGAGAGAGAGAGAGAGAGAGAAAGTCTTTCCTTTTTTTTTTTTTGATATTAAAAACAGTTTAGTTCCTTCATTCATTCAAAAGGTACACCAACAGCAAATACAGTGGTCATGCAATGCAGCGTCTTGTTCTCGAACCGATACGAATGGCTTGCTGTTTTTCAACACAACACAGAAAAGAAAAATAAATAGAGGGGTTTAGCGCGAGGAAGCAGTCTGGAAGGAGAGGTGGGTTGACGGTACCATCTGTAGAACTATCCCAATAGCATGAACTTGCTGAGTGGAAACCGGTCCCCTTCTTTTGTAATATCGTGCAACTCACTGCACAGTAGCAGCGTGAATGGGCAAGAGAGAGAGAGAGACGTAAGAGAGAGGAACAAGAAGAGTGAGATGAGAGCAGAGAGGACAACAAAAGCGAAGAAGAAAGACCAAACAGAGGTACGACAAGGGAAAATGTGTAAGAAAGCGAGGAGAGCGAGGAAGAGGAAGTAGAAGCACAAAATGCAAAAGAAACAAAAAGTGAAAGAAACAATAATACAAAAGAAGACACGAACCGATGTATTTATACGGTTTCTTGAGGGCCGTCAGATTTCGTATGCATGTGTCCATTATCTCTTTGGTCCATTGAGAGACCGATGTATGGTGATATGTTTGGCCGATTAGCGTCTCCTCCGTAGCCTACGAGGTGAGGATACCGTGAGTTTGAGGGCAGAGCCAACACAAATCGCAACATACCTCCTTCAAAATCTGTTGCACTTCTTCTACCGTCAATAACCGTCCTTGCTGCTTATCAACAACCGTTAGCAAAAACACAACACTTTACGCAATGCCCCCACTACGATGTTGGCTCTACAAAAAAAAAAGAGCATAGCGCATACCTCTGCCATCTCTCTCTGTTTTGTTTCGTGTCTTTTCTGCTTCTCTTTTTTTTGCTAATTATTTGGCTGGTCAACATGTGCTCTTGCGCCACTCATTTTGAGACCCAAACAAAGGCAGCAAGAGAGTGCCTCGGGAGACAAGAGGAAGCAGAAGAGAGGGGCAAGAAGGATGCAAAAGTTCAAAGGTTTTTGTTTTTTGTTTTTTTATTTTTTACGTTGCTCAAGTCAAACAAAGAGGTACGGTGTGAAAAGCAGCGCACAAGGCTTACAACCTCCTACCACGGCGACCTCCCTTTCTCCTGGTGCTGTCGGTGGGGATGGGTGTGACGTCCTCTGTACAAAAGGAAGAAGTAACAGTAGAGGTCCATTAGAGAGAAGTAACGAGAGGCAAAGCGCATATAAAGGAAGCGGGAGAGTAGCAGGAGGGAAAACAGAAGGTAATTAGAAAAGCGGGGAAAAAACAAACCAATTCTTCCAATGTGCATGCCAGAACGAGCAAGAGCCCGGAGAGCAGAGTGAGCACCAGGGCCAGGAGTCTTGGTCCTGTTACCTCCAGTAGCACGGAGCTTAATGTGCAAGGCAGTGATGCCAAGTTCCTAAAGTTACAAGGAAAGAGAAAGGAGACGTGTTGGAAAAAATTGTTTCGCTGCAGAACGTAGAATGTGATTGAGTTTTCCGAACCTTGCAACGGGCAGCAACGTCCTGAGCAGCAAGCATAGCAGCATAGGGGGAAGACTCGTCACGATCAGCCTTAACCTTCATTCCTCCAGTAACCCTGGAAAGAGTTTCCTTTCCGGAAAGATCTGTGACATGCTGAAGTTTGCCAATGTTGCAAAGTGAGAAATGCATCGAAGAACGCGCGTTTAAAGAAAAGTTGGATGCGAGATTGAGGTGCGCACCACAAAAGTGTCGTTGAAAGAGGCATAGATGTGGGCGACGGCAAACACTTCGGTACCAGGAGGAACCACTGGACCAAGGCGGGTCTCCTCTACAACCTTCTGAACGGTCTTCTTCTTACCCTGTTTTCACACGGCCGAAAAGGGTACCCATCAATCAAAAGGAAAGCGGAAAAAAATATTGTTAGACACAGATCAAGGGACAGGGTACGAGACAAACGGAATAAAGAGAGAAGTTCTCTCCAAGAGGAAGGGCAAGAAAAATACCATTGCGATGAAAGGACTGGCAACGTCTGCGGCTTGAGCAACTGCTTGAACTTAGTGATTGGACTTTGTTTGGGGGGGAAGGATGGCGGATACGACGAATAAACACCGCTTGAGGAGTTGCTCTATTTTGGGAAAGAACCCTCGCACCAAATGGAAATTTCACAAAGGATACATTCCAATCATTCCAGGGAAAAAAGTAAGAAAGAAAAAACGGGAAAGAAGAACACAACACATAAAAAACACCTTGTTTGTTGAATTCTGATGCTGATGATGATGGAACCCAACACGTTGCCCCTTCTTGGGTGTTGCGTGCTGTCTTTTATTACCGGTGGCATCGCTTGTTACTTGCTGCTCACCGAACGGAGGATCCACAACAAGACCTCGGGACCCGCGGAAGACGAGCCACAAGCCGCCACGCAACCACAACTACAAAAACGGGCAACTACAGAAGAAGCCCGAGTTGAAAAAGCAGAAAAGCAAGCACTCGATGATGATGAAGACGAAGCTGAAGACGAGGATGAGGATGAGGATGAGGAAGAGGAAGATGAGGACTATGATGACGACTCTGACAGCGATGAAGAAGGAGCCGATGACTACAGCGGGGAGCGCTACAAGATGGTGCTCTGCGTTCGCAGCGACTTGAAGATGCAGGCCGGCAAAGTGGCGGCTCAGTGCGGCCATGCCGCCGTCGGCGCCTACAAGTCCACCAAGAAACAGAGCGTGGAGGCGGTGAAGCGGTGGGCCTTGTTTGGCTCCCCTAAGATCGCCGTTAAAATCCCCGATGAAGCCACTTTGTAACTTTTCTCTCTTCTTTCTCTTCTTTCTTTCTTTGTTAACTGTTTATGTTGCTGGTTTACCGACAGAATGGAAGTCCAAAGGGCAGCATCAAAGGCTGGGGTGCCGTATCATATCGTGGCGGATGCGGGAAGGACCCAAGTGGAGAGCGGCAGTTTGACGGTCATTGCTGTAGGGCCAGGTAACGTTGCCCGGTTTTCTTTCCCTCTTTCTCTCTTCTTTCCTTTGTTGATCCTTTTTTTTTCCTTCCTTCTTGTCCACACAGGCCCTCAAAGCAAAGTCGACCAAGTGACTGGCTCGTTCAAGCTTTACTGATGAAGAGAAGATATGCTCTGTAGTTCATGCATTGCACGCTTTTTGCCTTTTGAACACGAACAAGAGAAAGGAAAAAAGGGCCAACGCATGAGGGTGGTTGCTGAGGATGGCTTTATGGCGTTGGTTATGTTTGTTGTTTTCTGTGCTCTTCCTTCAATTGGACCCACCGAGAAAAGTACTTTTTTTGTTGTAACAACCGAACAAAAGAACCAAAGCAACAAATGGTTAGCCCATGTACAGAAAACTTTCTTCTCTTCTCCTGTTCTCTTCTCTCGTTTCTTATTCTCTCGCTTTTCTGTCCTCTTGTCTCTTCTCTTGGCAGAAAAACTAACCTCAGTGGCTCTGTTGTTGTTGTACCACAACATGGCCTGAATGCAATCTCTAGCCCTTTGTTCGTTTTGCTGCTGCCTCGTTGCTAACATGTTATCAATCATTCTAGCCCCGTTCTTCTGCCCATCGAACAACCGCTCCAATAATCGGAATCCATTGAGTTGGCTCTGCTGCCACTTGTGTTCGTTGCTATATATCTCCACTGCCGTTTCTGCTAGCTCTTCTGCTGTTGTGGCTGTATAACAACCTCCCCATTTCTCCGAAGAAGAGGGTGTTGCCGTCATTCCCTCCGCACCTTTCCAAAAAAAAAAAAAAAAAAAAAAAAAAAAAAAAAAAAAAAAAAAAAAAAAAAAAAAACGAAGTTCGCGTAAAGAGAAGAACATGAGTTCATTCGCTTATTTTGCAAGTGAAAGGGATAAAAGAACAAACAAACCGATGGGAGTGGTAACGCATGGTGTGCCTGATATCCATCCATCTGCAATCTTACCTTTGATACCAGCTCCAAACCTGCTCTTCCGCAACAAAGAAAAATGTTATGGCAAATGAACAACGGAAACAAAAGTGAGCAACTCTTTGAAAGAGGAAGAAAGTAACCGTAAAGGAGCAAAATTGATACGGTAGTGAGAAAGTTTTGAATGAAGATGTTGAGCAGGGATGGGCCCCTTCACCAAGAAGCCTTTCTCAGGATCAGAGGCCAGCATAGAGTCCTTGTCAGGATAAGAGCCGTAGACGTGCAGCTCCGCCTGGGGCAAGACACGACGAATGAGTGGCCAAACCTTCCGTTTGGTCCAGTGGACGGAATCATGGTTGGGCGCGTGACGAAAGTTGCCCAGCATCACAAAGTGGTGGCGATACTGAAAATTCCTTCCTGCACCCTTAGTCTCCCTCTCTGATTTGTTGAAGCAAAACGGCAACATGCTCAGCTGTAACGAGACAACAGAAAATAAGAAAAATAATTTAGCTATATCGATAAAAAAAACAAGAAAGAAAGAAAGAAAGAAAGAAAGAAAGAAAGAAAGAAAGAAAGAAAGAAAGAAAGAAAGAAACGACAAGAAACGACAAGAAAGAAAGAAACGACAAGAAACGACAAGAAAGAAAGAAAGAAAGAAAGAAACGACAAGAAAGAAAGAAAGAAAGAAACGACAAGAAAGAAAGAAAGAAACGACAAGAAAGAAAGAAAGAAACTACAAGAAAGAAAGAAACGACAAGAAAGAAAGAACAAAGGAAGTTCTTAAAATGAACCTTGTGGAAAGGAACATGGAAGTTATCTTGAAGCATTTTATGTTCAAAGCTGGATATGACAAAGGTGAGATCGGAGCGGTGGATAGAAGATATCTCTCTTAGAACAGCATCATCGTCAAGACTTGGGCGCAGGTCCTGTATCTCAGCAATACTCTGCCCTGTAAAAAAAGCACAAGAAAAGGAAGAATGTTATAAAGGAAGGAAAAAAGACACAAAAATAAGAAGACCTTCTGCTAAAGCGTTTTGTCGTAGGGTGCGAAGGAAATGACAGTCCTGCATATCAATAACTCGTGTGGCATCTGGCCATTTGCTTTTCACTCGCCAACCATACTATCACTCCCATTAGTAAGAAGAAAGTAGAAAGAGGAAAGAGGGAAGAGAAAAGAAGAAGAAGACAGAAACAAAGGAAAACCTGCTCTTCCTGCAAAGTGGATGGAGGTAAACAGAAGCCGTATCAGCGTCAAAGTCATCACAAGAGAGAGAAAGAGAGAGAGAAGCAGTATGGTACCATCAAAAACCTATCAAAGAGTACAAAGTGTGGCATTACTTTGCCCAATAAGGTGTCCAATGAGTCATCACTCGCCGATATTCTACTCGCTTCTATTCCCTTCTCTTCAAAAAAAAAATTGATGAGAAGAACGATGAGCACTCTTATTCTTGTGTATGACAACAAGGGGAACAAAGTGAACGAACCGGGCAACAAGTGCATAAACTTGTTTTCTTTGCAAGCCGAGGCGAAATGAACGTGCCAGCCTTTGGCCTGCATCGTACGAAGCAGTTGCCACGTCCGAACACCCGCCGCCGAGCTCTCTTCCTCCGGCCACACGGAGCCAACATACAACACCCGTTGAGGAGGTTCTGTGGTTGGCGGTTGTTGTTCTTGTGGCTGATGTGCTGCTTCAGTGTCTTTAAAATCCGCGGACGGTGCTGGAGGGAAAGTAGAAAAAGAGTAGTAGCGAGAAGAGAGAACCGTCAAAGGCTCACTCCAACGAGTGCCCTTGCGACGCGTCGTCCCCAAGACCGCCCTCCTGCAAAACCGCTCCCCTCCGCTTCTCATCTTTTTTTTCGTTTGTCTGTGGAATTCACAAAAAATGTTAAGAACTTTCAGAATTCAAAAAATGTAAAGAACGTTGGGACCATTTGGAATGAAAAGAATGTTGCTAATTTTTTTAAAGAAAACGACATTGCGTGGAGAGAGGAGAGAGATACCGAGGAACAAGAATCTTACTTTTAACATGGTGAAACGGAGAGAATGCAAGCTCTGTTCCTACTCTGCTTTGCCGTGCTTGGTTGGCGAGGTGGATCGACGACGAGGACGAAGCAGAATGTTGGAGTAGAGGACCAAACCAAGTATGCAAAAGGCCCAAATGATGACCGTGTATTCGGCCCAGTTGGAGTAAGCCGTTCCACAAAGAGTGTACCATCTGTAGATGTGTTCATCTGTAGCGGTTTTAAAGAATACAGCAGAGTGTCAACAAGAGAAAAGAATGAAGACAGAAAGTAAAGATGAGCACGAATGTAGAAAGCTAAAGAAAGCGAAGAAGATCGAAGAGCAACAAAAGAGAGGACAACTAGAGAACAGAAGCAAGAGAGTGAAGGGAAGGATTTTAAAAAACCATTGTCGTTCCACTGAGGCCAATCAGAAATGTTGTGAGCCTCGCTACCAGCAGACTGTGGGCATCGCAACGATACATCCTCATCATAATGGTCCAGACAGAGATAGGTATTACGGTAGAGATGCTGTCCAAACGCGGTAAAGACGTCGTCCTTGCTACTCTCACACTTGGTCAAGCTGCGGGTCATGCCCTGATGCAAACCCGTGGCTCGAACTTGAGAGGGGTCCGCCACAAGAACCAACACCATGTAGAACGTGTAATGCACAAGAAGAGCCCACCACAGCTCTTTCTTCTTGTACCATTGCTTTGGTGCTTTCTTGCTGTACTTTTTGTTGTTCTTCTTTGGTTGGCCGTTGGAGAGAGCAGCGGCTCTTCTGTCTTCAGTCCAAAAGATGAGGGCATACACCAGGAAGAGCACAAAGAAGCAGACTTCGGTGTGGAGGGAGAGGCCATCATGAAGGAGGTGGTAGAACGGAAGGAACTGAGAGACGCCCATGGGGAACGTGAACACGCCAGTTACTAGCACGGGGCGCAGGTAGCGAGAGAAGAAGGAGGCGTCCTTTTTGCCGTTCTTTATGGCCTTGCTGTTCGCGTTGAAGAGGAAAGTGAAGCTGCAGGCGAAAGTCATGTGGAATATATAACTTTTTTTTTGGATGAAGAGAAAGATTAGAAGAAAGGACAGGAAAGAAAGCACGGAAGGAAAACCTAGTCCAAGGCACATAGTAATGGCGATCAAATACATTGGGGTCGGTGTCATGCCAGGTCCACCACAAGAACTTTATGCCCAAAATATCAAACGGCACGTCAATGATCACGTCCAACAGGCCCACCGCAAACGGAACGGCCCACCAGCGAAAGTTGAGCCTCTCGGCCGCGGCGTAGGCCACGTAGATCACGCAAGGATAGAAGCAGACAATGTGCAATGGGAAGCGCGTGCGAAAGAGGGAGATCATGGAGTGGCCGTGCCAAAAGTTGTCAATGTCGGGAAGGAAGTAGCTCACCAGCTCGGTGGTGAAGCCGTGGCCGATGGTGGAGACCCACGCCAACAAGAGGTGAGGCGAGGTCTTGCGCTGACGCCAGGCGTGCGCGAACGTGAAGGCACACATGGTGTAGAGTACCAGCTCGAGCGCGAGGTAGGTCGGCTCATCTTTGAGCAGTTCCGCTGGGGAACGGAAGCTCAGAAAGGGTTTAGCCTCCATCGCTCGTTGCTCGCGTTTTTTGTTTGTTTTATCACCGCCGACAGAGGAGGAGTGCGGGACCAATTGGTCAAGAAACGAGTCGACAAGCAACAATTACCGTCGACTTTAAAGAGAAGAGAGAGAAAGCAGAAGAACGAAGGGCGCATGGGGAAACAAAAGAAAGAAGGAATGGTTTTTTTTTTAATGCTGTTGGGACATGGCGATCTCCAAACGGGCATCGAAAAAGTTAAAGACAGAGTCGACAGCGGTGCCGCTGGTGTGTTCGTGCTTGAGGGTACCGGCGCTGCAGCAGTAGCAGTCAGCCCCGTTGTTGACGGCCGTGTCCAAAGGCAGCTCGCTTGTCACCCAATCTATACAATTAGTGGCCAACCATTCGAGCGCTCGTCTCGACAATCCCCTGTGAGAGAAAAAGTGCATAGAGTCTGTTTGTGTGGGATGAATTGTTAGAAAGAGAAGAACAAGAATAACAGGAAGAACACAAGAACAAGAGAAAAAGAGAGGAAGGAACCTGTCAATGCCAATGCCCGTAATCTTTTCAACAAACGAGCATCTGTTTTAAGAACAAAGGATGAGAAAGAGGAAGACCGTTAGAATGGCAAAAGGAAAGACAACAAAGAAGCCATTTGGAGCGTTACCTCGATGTTCAATGAGATTGATGGTGGCAATACCGCCATATGAATGAGATACAAAGAAAAGATGTTCAGCTGGTGCAGAGGAGATAAACTTATCCCTTTTGTTGTTTGTTCAAATCTCTTGTCAATAACCAACACATCCAGAAAGAAAAAATGAAGAAAAAAAGAAGTGAATAAATACCAAACGTAGAGCAGATGAGCTTCAGGAGAGGAATTGCCCTCTATATCGACTTTTCTTCCGTTTACCATTCCATGATTCAAGTTTGGATTGAGGACGACCACGTTCATACCTTTGGCGTGTGCTCGCTCCACGTAAGGCAGGACAGAACCGATGCTTAAATCATCGTTGAAACATGGCTTTCTTGCCCATTGTCCTGCTCTATTTTTTCGACATACGACGTTGTTAGTCTTCTATTGAGGGAACATTAAATCAAACGCACCGAACGTTGCCAGAGCCATGAACAAGAATGACGAGCGGTGAGGTGCTGCTCAAAGCGCCTTTGGAAACAAAGATGGAGCTTCTGGGCATCTCGTAGGAGACCTCGTGGATAGGCACTATAATCTCTTCCATATCGTGGTCTTTTATAAGCCGTTCTTGAATGTGACGAACCTTCATCGGGTTGAGAAGAAAAGAAAGATTAGTGATATTAATACTTCCTTCGGTCGAGCAAAGCAAAGCAAAGCAAAGCAAAGCAAAGAAAAGAAAAGAAAAGAAAAGAAAAGAAAAGAAAAGAAAAGAAAAGAAAAGAAAAGAAAAGAAAAGAAAAGAAAAGAAAAGAAAAGAAAAGAAAAGAAAGGAAAAGAAAACGACAAAGAGAAAAAGTAAGTCACGAACGATCATTTCTCCCATTGCCTCATAATGTTTCTGGTTGATAAATTTGAAAGCTTCACCTGCATACACAGATATTTTTGTTTACTGCTTTCAGTGCGCTGTAAAAAACACAGAGGTTGAAAGGAGGGAGAGTGGTTGAAACCTGTTTCCAAATGTCGTAGCTGTCCTTTTTCATTGTAGCCATACCCAAAGTCAGCCAAAGAGGTTGCATTCTCAGGGATGGAGCTGTCGGCTGCTTCATCGCTACTATTATTTTTGGTCGGCTGTGCGCTTGTTGTTGTTGGTTCATTGCTGGTGGTGGCTTTGTACAGGTAGTCCAATGCCGCATCGAGCGACCTGTTACGAGTTTCTACCAAGGCACGTCTGGAGAGCTCCTGGTCAAAGCCCATGGCTTCCAAAGAAGCCAAAAGGTCTTCTCTCGCTTCTTGCTGCATGCTGTGTTCCTTTCTTCCAATACTCTTTTGTTCGTGTCGACACAAAATGAACATAATTCCCAGAAAAATTTCGAGCCGGATGAAAGGGTAAAACATAGCAATATTACGTCACCGTAGCTTAATAAAGGAAAAGTTGACGTGATTTTCGCAAAACGGAAATTGCCGCCAACGTCAGCCAAGCCCATAAGAGAGCGAGGAGAACAATTGAAGAGAAGGGAACAGAACAAACCCAACCCAACCGATCGCAGGAAACATAACGTACCCACAACACAAGCACGCACGCAATGAGCAACATCTCGGAGGAGGAGTGGAGGGTAAAGCTTACCCCAGAGCAGTTTCGCGTGTTGAGACAAAAAGGAACAGAGAGGGCCGGCACCGGTCAGTATAACAAGACCTTTGACGACGGCATCTACCGCTGTGTTGGTTGTGACGCTCCCCTCTACACGTACGGTCTTCTTTTGTGGTATAAACCAAACATTTATGAATCTCTCTCACACATACACTCTCGCCTTTAGCTCCAAGACCAAGTTCGACTCTGGTTGTGGCTGGCCTGCTTTCTTTGAGGGCATACCAGGAGCCATCGAGGAGCATGTGGACGAGTCCTTTGGCATGAAGAGGATCGAGATCACCTGCAAGAACTGTGGTGGCCACTTGGGCCACGTCTTCCGTGGAGAGGGCTACTCTACGCCCACCGATGAGCGCCACTGTGTCAACTCTATCTGCCTCAAGCTCACCAAAGAATGAGCAACACAACGATGGAGCAAGAGCAGCCATGGCGAGGCTTTGTTTATTAGAAGAAGAACGTTTTACTCATTGTTGCTTTTCTGTGGAGAGGCGGGCGGAAAGGTCCTGTGCATGTAGTCTGCAAAGCTACGCATCATATCGATGAAAGCACTGGATGATGCCCCATCCACCACCCTTTGTGGCAACCACCCTTTCAAATCTGTTTGAATGGTGAGGAGGAGAAAAAGATGAGAGAATGGGGAAGAAGAGGAAGAGAACGAGAGGTACCAGTCTGGACTATGTAGTGCATGATGCTTTTGTTTGTGTCGGGTATTGGTTTTATCAGGACTCCACAAGGGTGATTGAACGCTCTCACAAAACCCTGTTATCTCATCATTAGAACAAGAAGATGAAGAGGGAAAACAAGAAGAAGAAATAAGAAAGAAGAAAGAAGAATGAAGAAGAAGGACAAGAAGTTGAAGTAGTAGAAGAAGCAGGAGACAAAGATAGGAACACGTTGGAGAAAAATGATACCTGACGAGGTGGACGTTCAGGGTGCGTGATGCTAATGGCACCTTGCAGCATGGAGCCGTCCTCAAGCAGTTGCCAGCAAAGAACGTCAACATAGTCCCGAGCCGAGATGACACCAGCAGCATAAGGGGGGCTGGTGTTGTACTGAATTGTGCAACCATTCCATGTAGTCTCTGTCCGTTCCTCCTCTATGGTCTCCACCAACTCGCTATGAAACCTTTTGAAAGAGTGCGTTATACCAAAGCGAAAACAGGAGAGTTAGAACGAGAACATACTGAGGGCACCATTTGGAACGACCAGCGAGGCCAAAGTGTTCGAAGAGAACAACTGGAGAGTAAGGCATTTCCATGCTGGTCTTCCAGATCTTTGGTTTTCCAGGAGGGCTCTTGCAACTTAGGGTGATACCATGCTTTGGCAGAATCAGCAGCGCCTTCAAAGAAATACCATATGTTGAAACAAACGGAGACGTTGAGACAAACGTACCACGGAGGACACGGTAGCCCATTCTTCTTCAGTGTATTGATGCACAACCTTGCGCGCTTCAAGAGCTTGCATCTTCCATTCCTGCCTCTGCGAGCTCTCCATCTCTTCACAAGCCTAGTGTTCGCCCTCTCCTTCTTCAACCAGAATACTCCAAGGTGGTTTCGCCACAAGTGTGATAAGCGGTTCGTCATCGCCGAAACGACTCTTCACCTTATCGGGCTATCTTCTCCTTGTCTCATATCATAATACATGCCGTGCGTGCAGAAAGGGGTGCGCAACATCGTAGGGATATTCCAGAGAGAAGGAAAGCGGAGAAGAGCTGAGGAGGTTCTGCTGCTTTATTTTGGAAATAAAGGCAAAGCCTTTTAGTCCTCTTCCTCTTCTTCCTCCTCTTCCTCATCGTCAGAAAATTCAGGAATGTCGTCTCCTGCAATAAATAGCTCCTTCTCAACAGCAACAGCAAGGTCCGCTCCTTCGTCGTCCTCCGCTCCTTCCAACATTTGTTTGATCTCTTCTGTGGAGGGATCTGCCATTTGAAAGAGTTGCAGTCCGGTTTGTCCCGATAGCGCGCCCATTCTTTGTTTCTTTTGTTGTTCTCTCATCTCGGCCTCAAACTTATCTCTCCACGCAAAAAATGTCTCTGGCGTTACCGGTGTACCTATTATCTTCACTGGTTCTGCCTGTTATCGTTTTTGTTGAGAAGAAGTTAGAGCCTGAATGAAGGAGCAAAAGTTTGTGGAAAACGAATGAGGTAGATACCTCCAGGTCGGTTAGGGTGATTATTTCTTTTTCTTTCTTCTTTCTCTCTTCCTCCTTCTCTTTATCTTTGAGCCGCTGCAATTGTTTGTCGTTCAACTCATCCAACCAATCCTTTTTTGTAAATTGAACAAAAGCAAAGAGATGAGAAAGGGATACCAAGGAAAGCAAGAAAGAACGCAGACAAACAACAAGATAGAAGAAAGAAAAAAAAAGACCACAGACATACGACGAACCTTTGCGTTTTGAGCGAGGAGTAGAACCATAGCCATTCCCACGTTTGCTTCTGCCTATTCCCGCATAGAGACAATCATGAAAGTAAGAAAATAAGAGCAGCGAAGAGATGAAAGACGAAGGAAGTTGTGCATACCTCCGTTTGGAGTTGTTGCTTGAGCTGCTCACAGTCCTCTTCGTTGACTCCTTCGAGCGGTTTTATCTCCAACAGCGGCACTTCTTGCGGATACGTTGGAGTGTAAGTGAATGTCAACGCTATCGACACTGTTGATGTGGTTTAAAAAACGTGCGAAACAAAGAGAGGTAAGCAACAATGGAGCGAGGTGCCTTCATCAAACAGGGTTTTCTATTGTGCATTGAGTTGCTAACTAACCATGGTTGTTGGTGCCACTAAGGTTTGGGACTAGAGTAATTTCGAAGCGATGGGGAGAGTCTCCAAGCTCTATTTTTTAAAAAAAGAATAGAAGAGATTGAGAAACGTTAAAAGGAGAGAGGGCGAAAAAAAAAATACAATCAGACTCTACTTTTAAACTCTTCCGGGTAGATAGCTTCCAAAGCCTCCAGCTCCATCATCTGCTCTTCCTCTGGTGTGTCTCCCATTTTTTTTTTTTTTTTTGGCTTGGTTCTTCCTCCTCTCCCCCCGGTTGTGTGGTGGCTTCTGCCTTTGGTTCTTTTCCTCCTCTCCTCTCCTTCTGCTCTCTCTCCTTTCTTTTCTTTCTTTTTTTTTTTTGTCCTTATGGGTGGCGCAAAGTGGCTATCAATGGCATCACCAGCCATTTTTTACCACCTTTCTGGTTCTGGTATAACTTGGTGTTTTGCGCCATTTTGGCCGGATTTTTTGGTTATTGTCGACAATAAATCGAAACCCCAAAAAAAGAAGGAAGAAAAAATGTGGCTTCTTCTTCTAAAACCCCAAAATAAAAACAACAGCAAGAGGCCACCTACGACTACCGCTTGCATTTTTTTCTCTCTCTCGGGCACTCTTTCTTTTAAAGCTTTTTGTGTTAGGTGAGCTCAGTGGTACGTGATGATAAAATTTTTCCTTTCATTTTGTTTTGTAAGATTTGATTGTGGAGTTGCTCACCCTTTTGCCGTTCTTTGCATCAACGAAAAGGGCTCAGCCAAATGTTGGATTCAATTACATACATACGACAATCCACTGCACTTTATTTGAGCGAGCGCTCCATTTGAGGGGGTAAAAAAGAAAGAGAAAGTTTTGCCGCACTCCCTTGTTATAAAGAAAAACAGATGCAACGCAGCGAAGAGAATGATGATGATGGAACGACTTCCACCCCGTTCAATTTCTTCCTTTCCGGAGGAGGAAGTAGTACTGGCAGTAGCGCTGCCCCGTTCTTTCCTTACGTGGCACCCTCTTCTTTCTTTCAATTCGCCCAGTCTGTCGCTCCCTCACACTCAGCGATATCATCAAACATGAACATAACGACGGAACCACCCCAACCCTCTTCCCATCAACAAGGCATGCCCTTATTTCCTTCTTCTCCGTATTCCTTTTTCTCTCAAAACCACCGCCACAGCAACGAGTCGATGCACAGAACAACAGCTCAAGAACGGAAAGAAGAGGAAGAGGAAGAAGAAGAGGAAGAGGGAGAAATAGATGAACAACAACTCGCTGTTGCAGAAAAGCAAGTGATACTCGCTTCCGATGCCACTATCAGCAACGACGAAAACAGAAACAACCTCAACACACGTTCAACAACGCCAGCCACAACATCAAGAACGATGACGACAATAGAAGGAGCAAGTGCTGTCTCGGCCAATTTTCTGGCCTCTCTGCCTTCCTCGTTGCAACAAGCCATCTCCGACTTTCGTCGCAGCTTTGAGGAGTGCTGGAAGGAGATACGCAGCCAGGGACACACCCAAGAGCAAGCCATGGACAAGCTCATGGAGAAGATCAGCTGTCTCTACGCCTCTCGCAGATTGAAAGGCGGAGGCCTCAACGTCACGCAGCAGCAACTCAACGAGGTATTAGCTCTCTGCCCTAACATAACGCGGATGGGCGCGCTGCGTGCATTGATCCTTCGCGAAGAGCTAAAGCGGCTGAGAGAGCAGGGCAAGTCCTCGGAGCGATGCATCTCGGAGCTGATCTATCGGATGAGGGTGTTGGGACGGGTCAAGCGGAAGAAAGCGGATTCCTCTTCTTCCCCCTCTTCCTCTCCTTCGTCTTCTCCGCTTCGCTCTCCTTCTCATCAATCTAATTCACAACATCACTCTCGTAACCAGCAAGAACTGTCTTTTGGATCAACCTCTTCTTCGTCCTCTATTCAGGCCGAATCTTCTTCACTTCCTTCTCACCATCGCTTTCATACATCTCACAAACGTATCAAAACCAAACATGCTATTCTGGCATCTCCTTCGTCTCTATATTTTTCTCCTTTTGATACGTTTTCTTTTGCTTCTACATCTTTACCTGCTTCTACCTCTTCTTTTTCCTCTCTATCCACAACTCCCAAACGAAAGCGTTATTTAGCATCAGACGAACCTTTTCCCTCCGACTCACACGTACCTTCTTCCTCCTCGACTTCTTTATCATCTCCACCATCACCCACGCGGCTGACCGTGCATCTTCGGCGAAAGAAATGTAAGTATACCAACTCCTCCTCCTTGTCTACTGCTGCCACCAGCCCATCATCTTCTATCCACCGGCCATTCATTCCTTCCACATCGCCAACTCGCAACAGCGCGAGCTTCTCTTCAGCTTCTTCTTCGTCCATGTTTCTCTTTCCTCCATCTTTGGAAAGCATGACTTCGTCTTCCTCCAGCAACCCTTTCCTTTCTTCTTTTTCTGTCCCCGTTTCTTCAACACAACGAGAATGGGATGAAGAAGAGGAAGAAGAAGAGGAGGAAGAGGAACAAGTTGCGCCTTCTTTCCTCTCACGCCTGCACTAAGCTTTCTCGTTATTTATTTTTTATTGTTCTTTATTATTTCTCACCAAAAACTTGCAAACAAAGTGGCTTATTTCTTTTCGCCCTCCTCATATGGATTTAGTTCCCCTCTTGCCACCATTTGTCGAACACGTTGCACACGCGGTGCCAACGGAGAGATGATCCCGTACTGAACTTGTGGATCCTTTAGCAACGTAAATTCCGAAACAAACTTTCTCGTTTGTTGTCGTTGAGTTTCTTTGTTTCGCAGATGTTCCTCTCGCTGGGGATCGTAAGAGCGAAGGTACTCCTCAGGAGACATCTGCCAATGCTGATGTACGTGCTGCAGGGCACTTTCCTCAGAGGCAAAGTCGTTTAGGTGCATCCAACGATAGAGTTTGTCTGGCTTGAAAAACGCTTTCTGTTTTCTGCCAAACTTTCTGTTGATGATTTTGTTTGAGTGAAGAGGAAGAAAGAAGAGTTGAAAAAGAAGAAGAAACCTTGTTGCGTCTTGGTAGTCGCGTACAAAACTACAAAAAGAATCACGAGACAGGAATGGTATCTAAGTATGATAACATTTGAAAAGTTGAGTTGCAGAAGAGAGAGAGAGAGAGAGAGAGAGGGAGAGAGAGAGAGAGAGGAGAGAGAAGCTAGGAGAGAGACCATAGGCGAGAGAATGTATTTCATGGCTTGGTTATAGCCAAGGGCACGGGCTGGCTGATACTTGAATTTGAGTCCGTTTTCAATATGGCCCAATGTTTCCTTGTATGACAGTGAGGGGCATGCGTAAGAAAAAAGGTTAACAAAAGGATTTACCTCTAATAAACCGGCTTTAACTATGCGTTCACAACGCGCATCAATGCTATGCTTAAATTGTTCAATATCAGAGCGACTCAGATAGAAACACCGGAAGTCGTATTTCGTTTCTATTTCGAGATGTTCAAAATGCCAAACTTAAGCCATACGCTCTCTCTTCTCTCTCCATGTGCGTCTCCGCATTCTCCTTCTCTCGTCTCCTAGCTCTTCTCTCAGTGTACAAACCATGGTAGGGAGCAAAGGTAAAGTTCATGTGTTTCCATTCGGGATTATGCTTGGCAACCTCAGCAAGCTCCAAAGCCCGATGTATTCTATACGTGTCTCCTGGCGGGATCCTATTGGCCGCTTCTTTGTCCACCTCCAACAACTTTTGATATCTAAACAGATCCAACAGGTCAAGAAGAGCAAGAGCAAGAGCAAGAGCAAGAGCAAGAGCAAGAGCAAGAGCAATAAGAACGGATACAAAATCAAATGTACCGCTCTCCTGTGCTGAGCCCCGCTAACTGCTGGTTAACCTTCTCTCTGATTTCCTCATCCACTTTTGTGTTGGGAAGTTGCTTCAAGTGTATGAACCACCGCAGGTAAAAGCCTGTACCTCCAACGACCACCACGTTCTTTCCTCTCTTCATGATGTCCTGTTTGCTCCACTCTCATCAGAAAAAAAATGCAACGAAAGAAGTGGTGGAAACAAATAAAACCTCAGTGATTTGGTGAGCCTGCTCCCAAAAGTCGCCAGCGGAGAAAGTTTGGTCCAGGGAACTGACCACGTCAACAAGGTGATGAGGAACCACTGCGCGTTGCTCCGCCGACACTTTGCCAGAGCCAATGTCAAAGCCTTTGTAGACCTGCATGCTGTCCGCTGAGATGATCTCGGCGTTCAGCAGTTGCGCCAGCTTCATGGAGAAACCCGTTTTGCCGATGCCGGTGGGACCCGCCAGCACCATCACTTTGGGCCGCTTCGAAGAAACAGCAGTGCACAAGTGGCGCCGCAACATCTTTGCTCGGCGTTGTTCGTTTGTTACATTCCTTGCATTCCACGCAGTCCCTGCGATATGCTTCACATTCCACGTTTGTCCCATTCTTTACATTCTAAGCATTCCCCGAGATATGCTTCACATTCCACGCATTCCAGGTTAGCCGCATTCCTTGCATTTCAATCATGCCGCTAATATTCTTTGCATTTCCATCATTCCAACCTACTCAACACCCCTGGTGCTGGTGTGCTGCAGGATTTGCTCCTCCATCGTGTTGCTTCCACAACATCGCCATCGAGGCCATGCCTATCTGCACCGTAGTTCAGGCCTGTCTCTTCTCATCCACAAGTCTCGCAATCTTGATGAGAAGAGGGAGCGAAATGATTATGTAGGCTTTTTATTGTGTTATGGAGTGAACTGCTATCAATGCCAATTGGCAGGGAGAAGAAGAGACAGTCTTCTTCACACCTTATCAGCCAACAACCACCGAAGAGTCATATCATAAGCCACCATCTGCGCCAACATCATACGTAAAGTGTCAGCGTACAAATTCAAAAGAAAGATAGAGCCAAAGAGAGGGACGTACTTTGGCTCCGTTCACAGGCAACGACCGTAACAGAGTAGGAAATAACCCTCTATAAAGACCTGCTCGTATAGCACAAACACCACATTAATCCTTGCAACAATACTACGCGAGAGAGAGAGAGAGAGAGAGAGAGAGAGGAAGGGAGTGACGTTTGAGAGGATAACAAAACCTCGTATGCCGTGACGTTCAATGCATTGCGTGACATAACTAGCAAAAGTTTGGTAGGTCTCCTTCCCGCTCTTTTGAACCTCGCTCTTCCACAGATCAATGGGATAGGCGGCCGCCCAACAGGAAGACCCAGCCACACAACCAGCTATGAACGCCGCCATCGTATCGAACCACCTGCTGTAACCTCCTTCCTTTTCATTCTTATCGTTGGTAGAATGGTAAGAATGCCACCTCTGCTGTATATACTTCATGCTGGATAGGTACGAGGTGAAGAACACGCTGCACGTCACTATCTCACGGGCGACAGTGGCTGTAAGTCCTCTGTATAAGCCGCGTATACCTTCTTCTTGCAGCAGCTTCCTCGTCCCTGCTACTGGCCCAGGGAACGCACTGTGATATGACCTTGTATGAGAAGAAAGGAAAGAAGAGCGAAAAAAGAGAACAGAGGGCAGAGAGGAGAGAGAAAAAGGAGGAGAACCTAGAGTCATGTATCTGTATCTGCAAGCGTATCTTAATGAGGTCACCGGGAGCAATGACCAAGCTGGTAACAACGCCAGCAGCAGCGCCAGCCACAGTGGAATGCCACAGCTTCGCTTGGCCTCGCTCCTCCGCTCCACCACCAAAGGCGGTTGAGCCCATCCGCTGAACAAGAGGCAGCATGACGCCATAGCCGTAGAACGAGCTGGCCTGCATGATTGAGCGCGTGGCCAACGGAGCGGAGAGCCCCTTGAAGAGGCCCCGAGGCCCCTCCCACTTGAGCGTCTTGTAGAGGCAGTCGAGAGCGCCGCTGTAGGTACCGGCGGGGGAGGTTTGCAGCCTCACCTTGAGAGTGTCTAGCGGATGGCCGGCTATGGTGCCGGCCATTGCTCCCGCCACCCCCCCGATGAACTGGATCGATGGAGTGGCTTTGGCATATCTTGTTAACGCTTCTTTTTGTGGTTTTGGTTCAAACGATCAACCTCCAGGCTTGCAAACCAATCAAGGAAGGAAAAGAAAAACTAACCAGATGAAGAAGATGAAGAGGGAGCACTGCTGTTGTCTCGGCGGTGCCCTTGTGGTTGTTGCATTTTTTTTTCTCAAATCATAAGCATAACAGCAGCAGCAACGCTCCCCATTCCCTTCTCCTTGTGCGCTGTGGGGTTTTTTTTTGTCTTTTTTGTCTTTTTATTTTTTTTTTTTTGTTTAAAGAAAAGAAATACTTTTTTTTTCGTTTTTCCTCCTAGTCTTCCGTTGGTTTGGTTTTATATTAGAGTCCATGCGCTTCACTAGGTATCAGCATTGGTGGAGGAGGAAGAGGAGAAAGAAGAAGCGGACGAAGATGATGAAAGGATGCCAACAGAACGAGGGGAAGGGTTGGGACTGGAGCTGTTCACGGGAGAGACGTGCTGCGAGCCCGAGTCATCGCTGCTTCCGGCAGAGTCAAGGAGAGAAGGAGGGAGCGGCAGCGATGAGTTGCCGCTGGCGTTGTCGTTGCTGGAACTGCGAGTGCTTCTCGTTTCGGCGGCGTTGTTGTTCGTCTCTTTCTTCTTCTTCTTTTTCTCTTTCTTCTTTTCTTTCTTCAGCTCTTTTGGAGTGGTTGGCGTTATCAACGTTATGGTCGAAGATTGCGGTGACCTGCTCTTTCCTCCACTTTTGTTATTGATGCTGATCTGTTCTGAGGAATCCGTTTTGTGCTGTACCGGTGGTGTTAATACCATTTTAACGTCCAACAGCGAAGAAGAGGAGGAGGAGAGGATCTTATTGTTGCTGTAGTTGGTGTCGAGAGGTCCTTCAATAGGAGAAACGACATTGGATTGCAAAATAAGGTTTCCGTTGCCACCATAGTTCATGTTGCTGACATCATTGGAGTTGTTGTGATGATTATTGTTGCCACCACTGGTTGTGGCAACGGAATTATCTCCAGAACTAACTGCCGGTCGAATAATGACAGAAGATGTTCCGGAAGTACTTTCCACAAAGCTTAGCAAGTCATCACCACCTCCACTGCTGCTGCCAGTAAAAGAGGAAGAGCGAGAATGCGAAGAAGTGGAAGGAGCAGCATCATTATCAAGAGAAGAGCGATGTGATTTAGTCAGCATTTCTTCCAATTCTGGTTCTGGCAGAAGCCCGCCATCATCATCTTCTTCAACGTCCTCCTCATCTTCTCCAGTCCTAAGTCGGTCGTCTTCTTCATCAGAGAATAAGGTTTGACCAAATGCTTCTAACACCGTTGAAGTGACCCTTCTGCTCAAAGACTCCTTCTCTGTCTCTCCTCGGTCCTTTTCCTCGCCTGCAACCTCGTTCTTGTTGTTGCTATTGTCAATTTCATCAACGTTATGAAGGTCATCGAGCTGTTGTTGCTGGTA